>JAOPHQ010004275.1:307500-319361 GCA_030340625.1 Merluccius polli | reverse complement strand
CAAAAAAGAGGAAAATAATCTATTTTTCTTTGTACCCTAAACTGTATCTCACCTCATTTCATGTCATCTGATCTGGGTAAAATTATTTTTTTTTAAAACGAACATGCAACAGTAAACAAATTTATTCTGCTGTTGACACCTCACATCATGTAACACAAAGATGAAACCCAATGATGCAATAAATTATCTTCATTATTAAGCCTAACCAGCAAAATACTGTACAGTAATACGGTAAGAGCACTGTAAAAAACAAAAAAACAAAACAAGGTTCTACAAAAATAAAAGTGGAACTGGACTCTTAAACACGAATGCAGAAAACAAAAGGAAAATGGTCAACAGACAGATAGAAATTAAAAATCAAAGTTTGATTCCTTTCTGATTTTAGTGTCTCACGACATAATTTAAGTACTGTTCAAATGAAATTAAAAAAAGAGTTAAACACTGTACACACACCAAAGAAACCAAACCAAATTGATCATTTTGTCATGTCATTAAATTTCAATTTTCTTAGGAAATCATTGCTTTGCAATTTATGCGTCATCACAGTTTTCTCCCATATGACTAGATGAATGTAAACACCTCTTGAATTAATCTTTTTTTTCTTGTTTTCCTTTTAATCTTTACAACATTAATACTTATATAATTTGTACATATTTTTGATTCACATCTGCACAGTTAGCTAGCATGGCAATGACATAAGGCAAGACTCAGAACTGTGACATCACACATCTTTTTTTATCTTATAATACTGATAGTTAATGATGTTTCATTGCTTCTTTCCTTTCTGTTTTTCGGCAGCAGGCTTTGGTCTGGACAAAAATGGCCGCTCTTCATCTCAAAATCATAATGACACACATTTTTCCACTGGCTTTTTTTTTTCTTCAAATGTTTTAATGAAGCAAGATGGTTTCTTAAGCAGGGGTGGGGGTGGATGATAAATACAGTTTATCTGACTAACAACATCCTTTATTCAAATGTGATCTTTCTGAGGTGCACAGTAAACACTGTTCAAGTTAAAGACTTTTGACAGTGGGGGGGGGGGGGGGGGGGGGGGGGGGGGGGGGGGGGGGGGGGGGGGGGGGGGGGGGGGGGGGGGTACGGACACTTAACTACGTGACCATAACAAAAGAAAACATTTTCAGATATATTACCAAAAAGAGTGAAAGTTCTTTCCGTTTATTTCTTCATTTGTCCTTTTCATTTTAAACATTTGTTCATCGACATAAAGTTTAGTGTTCGGAGATGCTGCTCTCCGAGTTTGAGACCAGGTCCTAGTTCCCTGGTCCAAGAGGGTCCGAGGGTTTGGTAGGCAGACCGGTACATATCAGAGAGTCTTCAGACAGACTGACTCGCTAGTCCTTCTACTTGTCTGTTCAGTACCAACAACAACATTTTCTTCAAAGACCTCATGTTGCACTGTAGGATTGTCCCACCAAAATGGCTGCCTCATAGTGTCAGTGATCCTCCATCTTCTCTCTCTCCTTCTCCTCAGAGGTAAAAGTATGTCATTAGTGGTATAGACTGGACCCGTCGTTGCATCGTATCACTGATATCTATGTCCATAACGGAGACCACAAGAGTTCTTAACCAAAGTCTGTTTTAAGTCTCTTTCAAGAGTTTGCAGAATCACCTACTGCAGATCTCTGTCCATGTTCAGAGTTTTTTTTTCTTCTGTAGATTAATGTGCCATGCGCATCAACATCACTTCCAACCATCCTGTGTGTCAGTGTGTACTTGTGTGTGTGTGGGTGTGGGTGTGTGTGTGTGTGTGTGTGTGTGTGTGTGTGCACATCAATGCATCACTATCGAGATAGAAATCTAACCGACCACTATCCACACCTTACTGTGGTTAGGTGTCTGTATACTGTACTGTGTGTGTGTGTGTGTGTGTGTGTGTGTGTGTGTACACGCTGCTCTGCGTCAGCAATGCCGTTTGCATTAGGCTAGTGAGTTCACAGCCTGCAGCCACGATAACGAAAACTCAACTCTGCGTTGGATCACGTATGATGGGCTCCTGAAACTAAGAGTCCCCGCACAGGAGGAGTCAACACACCCATCGTCTCCCCTCCACCGCCATCTCACGCCTGGTCCCCCTAGGCTCTCTTGGCGTGCAGCATCTCGATGAGCAGGTTGTTGCAGGGCACATCTCCGTTCAGGTGCTTGTAGTACAGGTACTCCTCGGCCTGTAAGCTGATGGCGCGGATCTCGGGCAGCCGCAGCAGCAGCTGGCCGAACTTGTCCGTCTGCTGCGGGTAGTTGCACATGACGTAGTCGAGCAGCGCCACGTTCACCTGCTCCTGCACGCTCTCCACCAGGTGGAAGTTCTCCAGGTTCTTCACGTCTGGGGAGAGAGAGAGAGAGAGAGAGAGAGAGAGAGAGAGAGAGAGAGAGAGGAGGGAGAGGAATGGAGGGGGGCAGGGCCGGGGAGGAGACAGGAAAGAGCGAAAGGAAACCAACGGGTTAGACCGGGAATAATGTATGGCGCCGTTTTTTTCCGTTTTTTTTCACTGCTTATTATTTTTAAAGAAAGGTCGACCAAAACATGACATCACCTTGTTTTTCTACAGCTTGTTGTTTTACAATACAGAGTGTTAAACATGTTCACTCCTGACCTTTAGAGAGGAGGCCCACTACCAGTTAACCGATGATCGACATCTTTATCGTTGTTCTGGTCGGGAAAGTGGCTAGAAATAATTGTTGCCTTGTTTTTTCGAATGTACTATCCAATAACGGGATGATGAAAATTCCCCCCCTCTTCCCCTTTTTCATTTCTTTTTCATTGTGTACTGTCTCTTGAGAGAGAGCGTGAGAGAGAGGGAGAGAGAGAGAGAGAGAGAGAGAGAGAGAGAGAGAGAGAGAGAGAAAGCAGGTGAGAGCAAAACAGGCCAAAATCCTCTGAGATTCATTCCCCAGGAGAAACTGAATTATGTAGGGCAGGATTTCAGCCCTGCAATCATTGGCGAAAAAGCTATCATTAAAAACAAAAACAAGCATTCGTCTCTGCAACGCACCTCTCGGTCAGTCCCAAAAGTAGTGTTCTGTTTAGGGGAACAAAAACCTGGTTTTAAAAACCTCATTGTTCTTGCACAACTTGCTCATGTGAAGAATAATAGTTGAATAGAAAGCCGTTTAAGTTTTTTCTACAATAATGTACATTTTCAGTTTAGAGTTAATGGTGTGTGTGTGTGTGTGTGTGTGTGTGTGTGTGTGTGTGTGTGTGTCCACTTTGTCCAGAATTCCTAGCCATCCGCACAGCCATAAGCACTTTTTCCTTGACAATAATAGGATCACTGGGGGTTTGGGGGGAGATTACTGCAAGACCAGTCAAAAAATGTGCTAAACGGCTGATGTGGAAACTGTGCTGTGTGTGCTTGTCATGGTTATAAACCACACCGCTGCAGAATATTTAATCAGGTACAAGGTGTGTGTGTGTCATCTTTTATTAATCTTTTTGACCCTAGGTCGAAAGAGCTCGGAGACCTCATGTTGAATGATGGAGTCTCTGTATCCAGACACCAGACCTTACACACGTTTACGCCCCAAATCTACTAAAGCGCCTTGTTTTCTCCCAAAACACTTAAGAGCTCCCCCCTTCGACTTGATCTTTGTTCCTCTCTGTAAACACACACACACATGAGAGAGGAGAAGAAAGGATAAGTAAAGACAGGAGAGGGTGCAGAAGAGAGGACAGGAAAGCAGAAGAGGAAAAGAGAAGAGCGATCTAATGAGACTAACCTGGTAAAATAAAGATTAAATCAAAAATAAAATGAGAGGAAAGGAAAGGAGAGGGTAGGAGGAGAGATGAGAGGCATGAAAAGGAGATGATAGGATACTAGAGGGTAGAAGAGGAGACAAGAGGGTAGAAAAGGAGACTAGAGGGTAGAAGAGGAGACGATAGGGTAGAAGAGGAGACGAGAGGGTAGAAGAGGAGAGGAGATGGTAGAAGAGGAGACGAGAGGGTAGAAGAGGAGACGAGAGGGTAGAAGAGGAGACGAGATGGTAAGAGTGGAGACTACAGGGTAGAAGAGGAGACGAGAGGGTAGAAGAGGAGACGATAGGGTAGAAGAGGAGACAAGAGGGTAGAAGAGGAGACGAGGGTAGAAGAGGAGACGATAGGGTAGAAGAGGAGACGAGAGGGTAGAAGAGGAGAGGAGAGGGTAGAAGAGGAGACGAGATGGTAAGAGTGGAGACTACAGGGTAGAAGAGGAGACGAGAGGGTAGAAGAGGAGACGATAGGGTAGAAGAGACGAGAGGGTAGAAGAGGAGACGATAGGGTAGAAGAGAAGACGAGAGGGTAGAAGAGGAGACGAGAGGGTAGAAGAGGAGACGATAGGGTAGAAGAGGAGACAAGAGGGTAGAAGAGGAGATGAGAGGGTAGAAGAGGAGACGATAGGGGAGAAGAGGAGAGAAGAGGGTAGAAGAGGAGATGAGAGGGTAGAAGAGGAGACGAGAGGGTAGAAGAGGAGACGAGAGGGTAGAAGAGGAGACGAGATGGTAAGAGTGGAGACTACAGGGTAGAAGAGGAGACGAGAGGGTAGAAGAGGAGATGAGAGGGTAGAAGAGGAGACGAGAGGGTAGGAGAGGCGCGAAGAGGATATGAGAGGAGACAAGAAGGTAGGGAGATGAGAGGAGACTAGAATAGAGGGTAGGAGAGGAGAGGTTGATAACTCAGTGGTTAATGAGCCGGAGAGAATGAGCTGCCAGTCCTTCAAGACTCCTCCTTATGATGCACACTGCGTGTGTGTGACTGTGTGCATGTTTGTTTGGGCTTCCTGGTGTTTTTACAGTCTATGTGTGCGTGTTTGTGCATGTGTGTGTATTTTCGCATAATATATTTGCTTGAGAATGAGTAGGTAATTACACTGAACACTTAGATGGACTTGTGCTTGAGTGTGTGTGTGTGTGTGTGTGTGTGTGTGTGTGTGTGTGTGTGTGTGTGTGTGTGTGTGTGTGTGTGTGTGTGTGTGTGTGTGTGTGTGTGTGTGTGTGTGAGAGTGTGTGTGTGTGTGTGTGTATGTGTTCGGTGACCCCTCAGTGACATGGTAGAGGCTAAATAAGGCCAGAATGAGGAAGGGAAGTGTGTGTGTGTGTGTGCGTGTGTGTGTGTGTGTGTGTGTGTGTGTGTGTGTGTGTGTTTGTGGGGGGGGGGGGTCTAACATGTGACAAAGGAGGTTCCAAATAAACATGACATGTGCTTTTTCCTGCTGTCACTCAGTATGCTGACCTCTCTACACACATACACTCATGCACACACACACACTCACACACCGGCAGCGGGCCAGACACCACTTATTTTAGATCCGCAATGGCACACTTGTAAAAGTGTATATAAATCCTCTATGTTACTTAGCATGTCTTACTAAGGGATGTCTTACTTAGTACAATGCTTATAGGAAAGGCACTATATTAAAAAAAAATGCTTGTGAACTTTATGAAATTATGATGTCAAAAAATCATTGTCAAAAAAATGTCAAAAATACATTTCCATACATTTAATTATTTGTCATTTTTAATAGGGTTTAATAGGTGTTAAGCCAACAAGACAATTTGTTTAAATTGTGCTACTTTGACAGTAAAGATGTAGAGAAAAGAGTCAATTTAACCCTCTTCAAAGGAAGTCCTGAGCTTTTGCTGATAAAGGCAAAAGGCAGATGAGTTGCTATGGTTTCACAGAAATATTTCACTCTTAAGTCTGTCTGTATGTGTGCATGTGTGTGTGTGTGTGTGTGTGTGTGTGTGTGTGTGTGTGTGTGTGTGTGTGTGTGTGTGTGTGTGTGTGTGTGTGTGTGTGTGTGTGTGTGTGTGTGTGTGTGTGTGTGTGTGTGTGCGCGCGTGCGCGCGTGTGTGTGTGTAAACTACAGAGAATTACAATCCAATGTCTATGTCAAGCTAATTAGGAGAAAAGGAGGCAAAGAAAAAACCCACAGCATTTTAATTGCTAATTATTACCAGGACCTCCTTTTGAAAATATAATGAAAGAAGAAGAGATTTCTGTAGAATGATAATAAAAAAATAGAACCGCGGTTATCTCGCTGATGGCCGATGACAACAGTGAGATATGTTTGCCCTCTGCACACGCCGGTAGGCAACTGCCAACCAGTATGAAGTAACCTTAGAGCTGAGAGTAGGAGTTACTCTCATTCAGAGGGTCAGCGGTTCAGAGGCAGTGTCTCTCTCTGTCTCTCTCTCGCTCTCCCTCTCTTGCTCTCTCTCTCTCTCTCTCCCCCCCTCTCTCTTGCTCTCTCTCTCTCTCACTCATTCTCTCTCTTTCTCCCCCCCCTCTCTCTCTCTTTCCTCCCCCCCCCCCCCCCCCCCCCCCCCCCCCCCCCCCCTCTCTCTCTCTCTCTCTCTCTCATTCTCTCTCTCTCGCATTCTCTCTCGCTCTCTCTCTCTGGTGGTAAGGCAGGGGAGACGTGGATCAGTTGGGGCTGGGAACAGAGGAGGGGGTGGGTGGATGGAGGAACGATGAAGAGATGGACTGGAAGACTGGACGTGATGTTGAATGTGTGTGTGTGTGTGATGGGGGGTGATTATGATCAACACTGCCCATCGAGAGTGAGGTTGGAGCGTTAAGTGTGTTAAGTGTTCTCTACCTCCCCCCCCTCTCTCTCTCTCTCTCTCTCTCTCTCTCGCTCCTCTTTCTCTCGCTCCTCTCTCCCTCCACTCAGTCACTGTGGGACTAATTATCTCTTTCTTTTTTTTCACATTAAAAACCGCCACAGCGATCCACAGCACTGCGTCCACACTCATGGAAACCCCCGGGTCCCACGGAATACATTGTTACATTGTACGGGTACACACACACACACACACCTCACACACACACATCTCACACACACATCTCACACACATACATGCACGCGCACACGCACACGCACACACACACACACACACACACACACACACACATCGCACACACATCTCACATACACACATCTCACACACACACCTCACACACACACACATACACACACACATCTCACACATCTTTCACTCAATCTCACAGAACACAACACAGAGATGTACTTTTTAATTAGACTGCATGTTGTGTGTGTGTGTGTGTGTGTGTGTGTGTGTGTGTGTGCGCGCGCGTGTGCGCGCGTGTGTGGGTGTTTGTTCTGTCTGCCTGTGCTCTTGCACTCTCCTAACCACCTTCGTACAAGCAACCTGCCCCAGGGGCACTCACACACACACACACACACACACACACGCACACACACACGTACAGCGCAAAGGCACATGGACATTCACGCTACACGTATTACACCCAGTGTGGTAGCGGAGATGGCTCCCAGACACTGTGTGCACTGTCTGACATTAAACTGAGACTGGTTTCATGTTTAAGTTGTGCTTATATGTGCATATAACTGTTAAGATTAGAAAAAACATTGGGTGTCCAGAGTTTTGTGGTTTTGTTATTTTCATGGAGTATGTACATGGAAAAGAATGAGTTATGTATCTGATATATTTAGTAAATACTGGTATCAGTATATAACCAAGGCTTGTTGTGGTCAACTGTTTGCCATAGATGTGTACATTTTCAAAGAAATAGTGACTTATAATCGTGCCCAAAAAACACCATGATGTCCACATTTCTACACAGCAATGTGTGCATGAAGAGTAGAAATGAAAACAAAATAAATATAGCGCTGACGTGGCTTATTCCAAGTCACTCTGGATAATGATTATATCAGTAAGGGTAAGAGGTGAAATAAAATCAGTGTAATAATCTTTTAGTATTCTGGCAGTATTAAATGCAACCACTGTGATCTTTGTTGATAACGCCTATTGTATCTGTTGTTGAAACAATTACACACACACACACACACACACACACACACACACACACATATTCTATTAATGTGGATTTATTGCCACTATCAATAAGTCACCAACATCAACACATAAAACTCCTACTTTATTAACACTTGATGAACTGAGGACTGCCAATTAAACCCTTCCTACACAGGTGTTAGTTATTTCTTGCAATAAGATATTGTGTTAATGTTTGAACCTTAACTATCAAACACTAGGGCCTCTCTTTTACAATGCCAGTGTGCTGAGGGTCCTGAGGTGAGTGGGTTGTTTTTAGTTTATGGACTTATCAAACTCCCGTGTACTGAAATGGCTTATTTAATTGTCATTAACCCCGCCACCTTTTTAGCTGTTGTCCAATCGGAAAGAGGGGCGTGAACCGCTTCGGTTCCCGATTACCTTTGGGGTGTGTGTGTGTGGGGGGGGAGTAGGCTGAAGGGGTCACATCAGGTCTTTTAACGAGTCCAAATCAGAATAGATAAGCCAAATGAATGTGTTATGTATTAGATGTAGGTCACTGTGCATGTATATGCACATGCAAAAGTGGGTCTGTTTTCATCTTGGTGTGTGTGTGTGTGTGTTCATTTTGTTTTACATGTGGGAGAACAGGCAGCAAAGTGCAATGGGACAAGGGCGAATGACCGCCTGGTCATCCTTATCATGGTAGAAATACACTGTGAGTCATGGTGTAACACACAAATCTGCCTTTTGATGTTATTGTGTTTGCCGAGAACTTTTCCTACGTTGTGATCCTATAAGCACACCTCCCATCATTTGTGAACACCCTCAACGTCAAATCCCACAATCAAACCAACCCACGAGGTTGAGATGCCAGTAACATGTGATATGCTGTCGTCCCTGTTCCCCCCCTCCCCCACCCCCAATTATCATGTGTTGATTTCACAACACTTAGTGTGTGTGTGTGTGTGTGTGTGTGTGTGTGTGTTGTTGCTTAACTCCCCAAGATTTATTAGTGGGCCTGATGTTTCTGTGTCACCGGCGAAGGCAAACTAGTAGTGTATCAGTGCACCCGCGGGTTCTGCAGCAGGTCAATGTATGCTGGAAGGAGTATTTATGGGCCATCAAATTGGGTTGCTGTTAACTTTCAAATGGATTTTGTTCTGCAATAAAGATACAGGCGTTTTATAACATAGAAAACATGCGCTAACAGCTCCCCGCTCTCATTGGCTGGGTTTAGTTCTGTCATACGCGCTTACTGCCCGCTAGTAGCTAGCGCTTACTGCCGCTAGTCGCGGTTTTCCTGTTTGGGATTTATGAATAACATCTTAAGACACCAAAACAAAAGCCTACTGGATCTGAAGAGGCTAAAGCTCGCTAACTTTTCCTTTGTTGTATTGATTTTTAATAGAGACCACATTAAACTCTCAGCAGTGACCCTTGGCCCAAACACTGCAGTGACCCCCTTGGTATCCACAGCATAGCAGGCATGCCCTACAGCTATGACAGAGCCCCCCCCCCCAAAAAAAAGCTCCCCACCCCATCTAGAGGCTACATCTCCTCCATGATAACAATGCAGATAACAGCAGCAGCCTCCCCATTCCAAGCCCAGCATCGCTGCACTAATCAACCAGTGGGGACAAGGCTGTTCCAGGTCAGAGTAAGGCATGAAGGCTGGATTTGCCCTCCACCTACCCAACCCCTGTGGCTGGTCAAAATCCTCCCTTTTAGCCACAGGTTGGGCAACCACCATGCTGCTATAAAGGTGGAATTAGGCAGGAATGGTCCAATCGGGGATATATTAAGTCAAATCTAAGCCCCGAGACCCCTGGCCCAGCTGGCTATCGTTGTTAAGCTAAGCAGGTAGCGACCGGCTTCGGTGCCTGTCGCCCAAGGATGGGTTGTTGGGCTGAACCAAGACGATGGACAGAGGGAGAGAGAGAGGGAGGGAGGGATGAGAAAAGTGCCTTAGGTGTGAAATAAACAGGAGCCCAGGTGCCTGGAGCTGGAGGAAGAGGGGGATATCTGGCCGGCTAATGCTGGCTGGAAGGCACTGTCCTGGGGTGAAGCAGACAACATTTACATCCAGCGTGATCCTGCCCACAGCCAAGTACACAAGGCCTGAGTTGTATTTAATGATATGATCACCTCTCAGTGACCAAGGCACTTTGCATATACTGATTTAATTTAATTTGATTTAATGTAATTTGTTTAGAGTGATGCCAGGTTGTCAGAGTGTGAGATCCAGTCGAAGGTACTCTGGGTTTTCCGCGTGTGTAAAAGAGGAAAAGAGAGAATCATATTCTCAGCATTATGAAAATCCTATTTGCCAGAGGGATATTGGCAGGCTTGAATCACCAATGAAACCTAATTTCTAAGCCTTTCTGCACCCCCCAAATAATCCTCACCCGCCCTCCTGTATCCCCCTCCCTCCCCCCAACACCCCCGCGGTGACCCCCTTTCACCTTTTCTTCCCATTTTTGACACTCTTGATCCCCCTTCAACGGACAAATGCCTTCCCCTGATCCGACCTCAGCCAACCCACTCCCCAACCCTTGGGCTCATGCGCTCTCTCTCTCTCCCTCTCTCTCGCTCTGGAGCTCGCTCTCTCTCTCTCTCTCTCTCTCTCTCTCTCTCTCTCTCTCTCTGCTCTATGCTCTGATGATGGTTCACATTGTACACTCACATATTTCCATACTGTCTCTGATAAGGGGCATACAAAGTGACTACAAGGTAAGATGAGATGTAACATAAAATAGACTTTTGTATCCATTCATCTTCATGGCACCTATTTAACTCATGAAACACAAGCAGAACGTTGCGTGCGTGCTTGTGCCATCCATTTTTGGCCTAGCATTCAGTGCGTCTTAGTGCGGCTAAACCAACTAGCGCGACGACCACGAGAAAAGTTGCGTTGTGTTGTGTATTTATGGTTTGATACAAAAGAGGAAGGGCATGTCAGCTCTACTTGTTCATGATAAAGTGACAGAAAATCATTGGGGTGGGTGGGGCGGTCAAGTATCCCCACCTCTGCTACCTAGGACCCCCCCCCCCCCCCCATCTTCCCCTCCAACACACACACACACACACACACACACACACACACACAGCCCCCCCAAAAGCCCCCGCAGCAGCGTAGACGGTGGCTGCTTTAGAGCGCCTTGCCCTTAATGAGCCCATTAAAGGGCCTGTCTCCTCGTCAATATATTTCTCTCATTCTTTCTCTGACAAATTTGAATTAATAATTCAGCGCCAAGTGCCTGGGGATGTATATTTTTTGGTGTGAAGGACAGTTAATCCATAGTGTCACACCCCCCCCCCAAATCCTTCTTCTATTTCTCTCTCCTTCCCCCTTTCTCTCTGTCTCTCTGTCTCTCTCTCTCTCTCTCTCTCTCTCTCTCTCACACTCACACACACACTCCTCCCGCGCCCACCCTGGTTTCGTTTGATGATGGAAGGCGGTAGAGGGGGGAATAGTGCTGACTAAAGAGGGTTTTGACGTCCTCCGTCTCCCTTCATTCCTCTCCTCTCTTCTCTCCTCCTCCCTCTCTCTCTGTGGTGTTTGTCCCCTGTCATGTTTTTTTCCGGTTATGGATTTTAAAAAGGTGGACTTCCTGGTTCCTGAGGGGAATGTCAGCTCCCATGTTTACACCGCTGCCTGCCTACTAGATATGATGCTTCGGAATTGCAATGACACAAAGTACTTGTTGGGAAGGTGATTGCTTAAAGGTAATTGTTGGGGAATCTAGAGATTTTGCTACATCAAAATAAACTGTTTCGTTTTTGACAATTTAGCTTTTTTTGTTTTGATGATTTTGGTTGTGTGTGTGAGTGTGTGTGTGTGACTTTGTTACTTTAAATACTTGGCAGCAAAACCACAGGGAGGAACATGAGGAGCCACGGGGCCGACAGAGGAACAAATAAAGAAACAGAGAGAGGGGAGGGAGAGGGGGAGAGAAGGGGGGGGGGGGGAGAAGAGGAGACCGAGAGAACAGTTGCACCTGTTGGATCCTCTGTGCTTTAAAGCGTTTAATCACCGTCTCCAGTTACACATACAGACATACACATGCATACCCTCACCCCCACCC
>JAOPHQ010004275.1:272500-302500 GCA_030340625.1 Merluccius polli | reverse complement strand
AGGATGGGGGTCATTCTTCACCTAATTACCGCATGACAACACTTTGCACAAGCCTGATAGGAACAACGTAGAGTTCAAACGAGGTCTGTAAGCTGAACCAATATGATGGGGGAATCTCGTGTAGTATCAGGATGTCGAAACTACATCTGTAGATTGCTTGGAAGCCCCACCATCCCTCCTCCACCTCACACACACACACACACACACACCTATGTTTACATACATAGCTTGTTCATGGAGGTGCATGGATGCACTAAGAACATACTTGATGCACAACTCAGGGGCAGGATCGTGTAGTGGTAAGGGTTTTTGACTCCCGTTTAGAGGGAATGGGTTCGATCCCTAATGTCCGCATTTTACCTGTAGGCATCATCTGACGAAGATACCTAACCCCTACCTGCTCAACAAGTATCTAAAAAAAATGTCACTGTGTGTCACTTGGATAAAAGCGCCTGCTAAATAAACGAATAGTAAATCCAACTCCTGCGATTATACATCCATGGGTAGAAGGTAATACCCCCCCTCAATGCACCAACTTCAGCCCTAATGACAGCCGGCTGTGGTGAGCACCAGGCTCTCCGCAGGCTGCGGGTGTCTGGAGCTTTTACAGCTTGATAAAGTCTGAAAGCCTTTCGAGAGGGAACTCCACCACACATCTCAACTTTTCATCACTGTGTTACATTTGCAGGAGACACGAATAAAAACAAAATTGAAGAAATAAAATAAAAATTGACGGGCTGGCGCGGGCGGAAATATTAGGCTCGTCGCATTGTCGCCATTGACAGGTGGATTGCCGAGCTCCGATCAGAAAATGGAAGAAAATGAATGCAGAAGTCGAAACACTCAAACGTGATTGTCTGGGTTTGACTCTCGCTCTCTCGCTGAGTTAAGGAGGAGAAATGATAGAGAGAGAGAGAGAGAGAGAGACTGACAGACAGAGACAGAGGAAAGGGTTTGAAAAGCGGTTGTTTACCGATGCACTTCACCAAACTAACCAGGCTCTGAAGCATTAGTGATGAAATAGCACTCTGTCCCTGCATGGCTTTGCACTTATCAACCCTAAACAGACCTTTTCAGCCTCTAACACCCCCTCAATAATATTAATAACTAAAAAAAGTACAATTTCAGAACAAATTGTGGTGTGCAGCCTGCTGAAAATAAAGTTCTTAGTACCTGGTATATTGGAAATGTACAGTAGAGTGACATGCAGTAGTACTGTAGTTTTATAGTGGCTGCTAGGGTCTTCTAGGTGGTTTCTATGGTGTTCTATGTGGTTGCTAGGTTGTTCTGGGTGGTTGCTAGGGTATTCTGGGGGTTGCTAGGGTGTTCTAGGTGCTAGGGTGTTCCAGATGGTTTATATGGTGTTCTATGTAGTTGATAGGGTGTTCTGGGTGGCTGCTATGGTGTTCTGGGTGGTTTCTAGATGGTTGCTAGGGTGTTGTTAATGGTTGCTAGGGTGCTCTAGGTGGTTGATATAGTGTTCTAGCTGGTTGCTATGGCGTTCTGGGTGGTTGCTAGGTTGTTCTTGGTTTAAAGGTTTGGGAAGGATATTAATGGCCTATTGAGATAATTGTTCTTTTTTAAACAGCTGTTTAGTTCTAAATTGATTTTTAGACTTCACTGTGTGTATGTGGAGAACATTTGAAGTTATCTCTTTTAAAAATGAACCACTGCTTAGAAAATTGAGATGAAAGATCACTGTGAGGAGGTCTACATTTTGATGTATAATGTCTATGTGGTCTAAATATTGCGGGAGTAGTGACAGTTTATAGATGTTGATAGTTTATATTTTGTACACTTTAACAATCCCAAAACACAGAGAAAAACCTTTGTGTGTAAGTGGGAGTTCAGGAGTTTAAAAGTATAATTATGTAAAATATTATAAATAGTATAAAAGTTGAGTCATTCCATAAAAGTTTGGATAGTCAGATGTATAAAGTCTGAATTATTGTTCTAGCATAAAGTATGAAGGAGGAGTTGAGTAGGGAGGTTTGGAAAGAATAACAATAATAAGTATGATAGATAATAGGAGCTGTGCAACTAAAGCTGCAGACCTAATAAAAATAAAAATAACAAGTATGATAGATAGTAGGAGTTGTCCAGCTTAAGCTGCACACCTAATAATTAGTATGATAGATACACACACACATACACACACAAATGTACATACATACTCACAGACACCTATATATGTACACACACACACATACTCTCACACACACTCACACACACGCACACACACACACACACACACACACACACACACACACACACACACACACACACACACACACATGCGCTATACTTTACACCAGTATTGATTAGGTGGAAGGCACCCGATGACTCCATGCGGTTGACTTACAGCCTAACAAACCTGCCAAGCTGCCAGCCTCACTCACACAGTGAATACAAAAAAATAAAACACACACAGGCCTCTATTATCTCGCATTTAATTAAGTTGTAAGGGCGTCGCCACGGCAATGCGCTCTATTATCGGGCCCCTGCAACGAGTCTTGATGGGTAGAGATATTGAACGGTCGTTGCACTCCCAATGTTAATCAATCCCTGGCCGAATTTCAAATGATTCGCTTCGTTTCAGGAAATGAATATTTGCCGGGCATTACGGCGGGGTGAGGTGGGGGGAGGAGGGGGGGGGCGGTGGTGTCTGGTGTGCATGAAATTAAGCCAACTCCCCTGGTCGCTGGCCTGGGATCACAGCATTGATTCTCACTCGCCTCGGCTGCTGCTTAATTAGGACGTACCTGTCTGGGAATCCTGCTTCCTACCTCTTTTTTTCCTTTTTTGCGCTACAGGGAAATGGAGGAAAATAAGAGAGGAGAGAAATGGAATAACTATGAGTTATTATTTTGACTCATAGGGATGGTGGTGCTAATCAGGTCTGGTGTGTTTGTTTGTGTCTGTCAGCAGATTGGTGTGCGTATGTATGTGTGTGTGTGTGTGTGTGACCTTGTGGTGTATGCGTTATGAGGAGAAAAAAATAATGAAATGATATTTGGCAACTGGTGAGACATGCTAATGTGAGACATAATAATGTATGGATGACACATGGATGGATGTAGAATATAGAGAAAGACATTAAAGATGGCAAAAGATGAGAATCATGGGATGTAAACTAAAGTAGGCTAACAACCTTTTTAAATGTCCTAAAAGTGGACCACTTCAACTTAGTTCAACGTAGTTTACCCCTCTCAGTGGTTTGAGCTGGTCTGACTACTGGAAGAGGAGATGCTAATGGTAGTGGGGGATAATATAAACAAATGAACGGGTTTAAAATGGCAGAAGAGAAGCAAGTGAGACTACAAGTCACTGTAAGGTCTAGCAAAGGAGAAAAGGATGTGAACGAGGGAAGGGAAAGTGAGGGTAGGTGAGGGAATGGTGGCCATCTTGTGTTTTTACAGCCAAAGGTGTGAAGGACAATCCCAAGCCAACGTAGATTAAGATGCTTAAAGATGGAAGTGGCTAAGCAGCCAGATAGGAAGTCAGGGGAATGACTAGGTGCCATTGACCTCTGAACCGAGTGACAAACTAATTGCTGGAGGGACAGCTAATAATGTTCTGCTGAGCCAGCGCTGTAATCAGCCACGCCTCAGTGATCACATGACTTTTCCCATTAATGGAAAACACCAAAACTGAATTAGTTCAAATGGTGCTGTAAGAAACAGTGGAATTAACGTTAATCTTAAATTTAATTGTGTCAGCAAGGCTTTAGCAGTTATATAGTTATGTAGATATAGATGGGTCTGAGATGTACTAATAATGCTAAATTGTATTGCAGTATTATAGTTCAATTTGTATTGCAGTGTTATATCCTAAATACAAATATGACACTAAACTAAATAAGTAAAGTAAATAAGTACATTAACTAAATAAGTAAATTCATAGTAGATTCAAAAGCATTTTTCTCTCCATTGGCCTGCCCAGCGTTCGGCACAACCCAACAAGACCTGGAGGGAAGTGTTCATTTGCTGCTACTCATTAAATAAGATGTTTCCATCTAAATGTGAAGTAGAGATCAGAAAGTCCTTCAACTCTTTCTCCCCATCTGTATTTTAATGAAAATGTAACTGTTGAGGAAAAGGATCAGCAATGAATATATAAAATAAAAAATATATATTTATATTATATAATGTCAATCAACAAGTAGAGTAAAGCGGTAAATGCTGGCCATGTGAAATTCCAGGTACTCTGAAGAACTGAAAAATCACAACCTAAAGCTTAGCTAAAAAGCTCGAGGCATATGCACAGCCTTTAAGAAAACCAGTTCACCTAGCGAGGTTAAACCACAGCGCAATCGCCCAGCAACGACACACAACAAACAAGCAAAACCTCCCAAAACCGTATCCCACCAGTTTAAGTCTCTCTCCGGTATTTCCATCCCCAGCGAGAGAGGCTGGAGGGATGGAGGTGAGGGGGGTGTTATTTAGGGCCTGTGCCCGCAGCCCTGCTCTGTCCGCTGGGAGCAGTTGTTCCACAGCGCTGGTCTCAGGGCCTGGGACTCTGGTTGTTCTCTGTGCTGACCGGGCCTGACAGCGCTTGCCTTAACCAATTACACCTGACAGCAGAGAGTGACCCTGCAGAGCGTGGGCTGAACTCTGACTGCACCCACCCCCACTAATCCTGGTCCATACCGGCTCAACCTACACATCTAGAGCAGTTTGGTCATTTATAGATATATAGAAACATCCCAGGTACGAATGAATGTGCCTCTGTCACCCAAACAATGCACAAGCAAACACATGCTCATGCACACAGCCACACACACACACACACACACACACACACACACATACACACACACACACATACACATACACATACACATACACATACACACAGACACAGAGGATTAGTCCCAGGGTGATTATCTTATCCTTGGTGAAGTTATCAGAACAAACAGTGCTAATGGATAGCCTTCACTTTAAACACAGTGCAAGACGGACGAGTGACAGACAGACAGCAAGAAAGAGAGAGAGAGAGAGAGAGAGAGAGAGAGAGAGAGAGAGAGAGATGGACAGAATGACGGAGAGGGAGAATTTAGCTCAGATGAAACTTAACAGCAAGGGAAAAAAAGAAAACAAAAAAAGGCAGTAAATGAATCATATAACTGTGATTGTTTTTTTTATTTTTATTACAAGGATATTGAATCCCAAGGAATGGCAACACACACACACAGCGCACCGTGACATGTGTCTCTTGGGCGCCGTGACAACGGGGGGCTCTGCTGTTATTGACACCTGACTTAACAAAGAGCCCCCCAGAGGAAGAGAGGATCAGAGGATGAGAGAGGTAGGCAGAACGGGAAAGAGAGACAGGGAGAGAAAGAGAGAGAGGGGGGGGGGGGGGGGTAGAGGCAGAAAGAGAGAAGGAGAGTGGTACGGAGAGGGAGAGGGAGAGAGAGAGAGAGAGAGAGAGAGAGAGATAAAGAGAGACATAAAGAGAGAGGCAGAGGGTGTGTGGTTGAAAGAGAGGGACAGGGAGAGAGAGGCAGAGTATGAGGTAGAGAGAGAGAGAGATATTGACATGAGAGTTTTTGCTGGTTATGAGAGGAGAGGGAGGGTGCCACCCACACACACACACACCCACACACACACACACACACACACACACACACACACACACACACACACACACACACACACACACACACACACACACACACACACAAGATAATTCTCTACCTCAGAACCTTTATCTATTCTTTTGAATCAAGCGACAGTTGATAGGTTTGCATTGTTTGTCATTGCCATTTTTTTGGTCAGTCAATTAATCTAGACATCAACATTATTGAATCAATTATTTGATAAATGAGGGGATCAAAGATCAATAAGTCTAGAAGGATAGGAGCAGATCAGCTGGTGAAACCAACACACAGTGACAGAAAGCAGCTATTGCAAAAGTCATTTGAAATCATCACCATAGCAAGTCCATTATTTTAAGGATTATTACCAAATAAATATACGATATAAAAAAAACCTATAGTGAATGTGGTGCATAGG
This sequence comes from Merluccius polli, assembly GCA_030340625.1. Taxonomy (NCBI): domain Eukaryota; kingdom Metazoa; phylum Chordata; class Actinopteri; order Gadiformes; family Merlucciidae; genus Merluccius; species Merluccius polli. The sequence continues at coordinate 296,483 of JAOPHQ010004275.1, read as the reverse complement.
TCTGTCCATGCATCAGCTGCAGGATGCAGCATTGCTGAATAGCTAATAGCGCTAACAGTGCTAACCATTAGCGTACAGAGCAGCTTCCTCCTCTTATCTGATCTCTTGTCTCTTTTATTCAGCCGGTGAACGGCTACTTTTATGCCTCACTTCATTTAAATCCATATTAACTGTCTTCACCGCTGTGTGTATAAACCCTCACAAACACAGACACACACACACACATACATACACACGCACGCACGCACACACACACACACACATACACACACGCACATTCACACACACACACACACACACACACACACTCCTATTCCCATATTTATCTCTCTTTGACTGTGAGATGATATTAATTACTTAAGGTATAAATCTCCTGGTTCTGACAACCCACCCCCCGTCCCCTCGCCATCGGCCCTTACCCACACACACACACACACACACGTCTTAGCGGGAGGCGCAGCGCAGGAGAACAGGCAGCGCCGGGGGCGATACACCTCCCTCAGATGAGTATTTCATTATGGATGATGTTCCCGCCAAATTATTTAGACCCTGAGCCCCCACCCACTGCACACACACACGCAAGCACACACACACACACACACATGCTGAAACTCAGACACAAACCCCCAGTCCTCCCCTTTCTCCCGCTGTCATTAAAATACACAAACACTCCCACTAAAACAGAAGCATTAATCCTGTCTGATTACCCTTGTGTGTGTGTGTGTGTGTGTGTGTGTGTGTGTGTGTGTGTGTGTGTGCTTGCGTGTGTGTGTGTGTGCATGTGTGTGTGCATGTGAGTGCATGTGTGTGTTTTTCTCATCATATTTAGTATGTGTAGATGTAAAAAGCAGTGGCTAGTGGTGACTTTTGACCAGAGGCATGCTGATGACCCCCCCCCCCCCCCCCCCCCCCCCCCCCAAACATAGACTAGTGGTCAGCAATGCAAAATGTCAGCTATAACACTAAGAAACACTAATAAACACACGTGCCTCACACAACCCTCTGCTCAATTTAAATGTCTAGTCATCTAGATTGTACTACATGCGATGTCATTGCGTCGCCTTGCATTCAGGTAGCTACCACTCACTGTAATATTGTACATTTGTTGTAGTAACACATAAGACTTGTATCACATGTAATCGCTTGGTTAGTTTGTTACTTGTTGTTTTATTTGTTCATTTCGATTTGTAGTTTTAAAAGTTTTCGTGATTATGTTTCTCCCTCAGAGTGATTTACAGTTTGTGTTTTTCTTTACTCACAATGTGTCAAAACAAGACAATGGGTTTTGTGTCCATTTTGAAGCATTTGGGCACATTCAGCTCAATATTTCTGATACCCCTGAATGCGTTCTACACCAATATACTGTATATACTTACAGCTGTCAAAACTAATTTGTGTGAACGTGTATGTTTGTGTATGTAAACCTATTTATGTGTTTATGTGTGTGTGTTTAAGGGTGTGAATGTGTATGGGGGTTATTTGTGTGTTGGTGTGTATATTTGTTTGTGTATGATTATGAGTGTGTCTGTGTTTTCCTCTGTGTGTGTGTGTGTGTGTGTGAGAGAGAGTCAGTGTATGTGTGCGCAAGCATGTGTGTGTGTGTGTCCCTCAGAGATGGTATGTTGCAGACTCATTAGGTGGGTACGGAGATGACAGTCTCCTGGCTATGTCTGACCTCGGCTTACAGACGAGGTATTGGCTGTGGGATTACTCTCTCTCTCTCTCTCTCTCTCTCTCTCTCTCGCTCTCTCTCTCTCTCTCTCTCTCTCTCTCTCTCTCTCTCTCTCTCTTTCCCTCTCTCTCCCTCTCTCTCACACATACACACTTAACTTGTTTTGGCTATTATTCTGACACTTCCTTCTTTCCATCCCTCGTTTCCCTGTTCTACCTCTTTAAGCTCCTCCCAGAACCCCTCTCCTCCCTCCCTCCCTCCCTCCCTCCCTCCCTCCCTCCCTCCCTCCCTCCCTCCCTCCCTCCCTCCCTCCCTCCCTTCTTAGCAAAAGTTTTACTTGGATACATAACTTACACTCAAGAAAATAAGTCAGAATGGAAGTAACTTGCACTTTATCAAGGAATTACCAAAATAACTGGCGGTTAAGATAGAGGAAACCGCCTTTTAACGACACAAACTTGAACTATATGATATGTCTCCATTTCTTATTTCGGACCTTACCTTATGTAAACTAACTGCCTTCTCGTCAAATTATGTAAATGTGTTCAATCCTTGATAGAAGTCTGTCTAAACATGGCCGCCGTCACCATACGAATATTTTACATTTAGTGACTCATCCTGTACAAGTGAGGCTGGGAAACATCGAAGCATACGATCAAAATCGAAGCTGCTACAAAAAAATAACAACTTGGAGAGAAGCGTGCATAGGAGTAGCCATTGGAATCCCAGTATGTAAAACGTCCCCCAGGTTACTGCCTCAGAGGAGGAGGGTTCGAGGAGGGTTAGGGTGAGAGGAGGAAGAGCCGGGCGATGGGGGGGACTCACCGAGGCTGAAGAGCACCAGGAACTTGAGGCAGACGAACTCCCGCTGGTCCAGCTGTAGCGAGCGGAGCTTGACCACCAGGTCCTGGGCGTGGCTCAGCAGGTTGTTGAGGGTGGCGCCCGCCTGCGACGCAATCACCGAGTAGTCCACCTGACACGTGGTTAGAGGGGGTGAATATGAGAGGAGGAATTAATATAGGCTTTAAATTCACATTGATGTACAATCATTTCAATAGTACAATAATGATACATTTGAAAAATAAGTATAAAGATAAATAATACATTTTAATGATTTTTTTTGTTTGTTTCGTTGTTGTTTTTGCTGATCCAACAGACAGACAGACAGACAGATATTTATATATATACTATATATACTATATATATATATATATATATATAAATATATATATATATATATATATATATATATATATATGGGTAGATGGATAGATTAAGAACGTCCCTCCCCTCTTCTTCCACAAGTGATACCTCTCAACCTTCACACACACACAAACACACACACACACACACACACACTCCCTCTCTTGCTCTTCAAGCTAAATCCTGTGTGACCCCCCCATGCATCCAGCTGCACCCCCCCCCCCCCCCCCCAATACACACACACACAACACACCCTCTCCGCCCCCTTTCAGGTGCATTTAATATCTGCAGCCGCAGCACATTTGTCTGGGAGCCAAGTCCTTAGCTGCCACTCACAGTAAGCAGCACCATATCAAATTTTTATATTTATTGACAATTCATTACCATAATTGACTGCGCTGGGGTTTCTGGGGGAAAGAGAAGCGCATGAGGAGGAGGCATGTGCATGTTGCTCCTCGAGCTCCGGTGAGGGGGAGAGAAGGAGGAGGAGGAGGAGGAGGGGGGGGGGGGTCCCTGGGAGCCTCCATTTGCAATTAAAAGCGCTCCTGGGTTTGGGATTTGTTCGTTGTGTGAATATGATGATTTCAGCGGTGGGTTTTTTGTGTCCAAAGGTTGGAGAATCAGAAATTTCAAATGTGTTTTTGTATTTTGTAAATAGTAAGCTGGTTTACATTTTGCTCTTTTGACGCTGTTCACTCTGTTCCATGGCTATCTCTCTCTCTCTCTCTCTCTCTCTCTCTCTCTCCATCTTTCTAAAGATGTCCCTTGTCCCATCTTTTATCCCTCTCTTGTGCCCCATCTTCCTTCTTCTCACTTTGAAGACGATGAGTGATAGCTCTCCAGCACCACAGACAGACATCACCTCTTTTAAGATGTCAATCAATTTACATAAAATCAACTGTGCATGAAATAACTTCATTGAATGATTGGACCGTTGAATGGTAATGCCTTAGAGATTATTGCCTTCTAGGCTTAAGTAAAAAAAGACAGAGAGTCTGGAGTAAACCACACGCACGCACGCACACACACACACACACACACACACACACACGCTAGTCTGTCACTTTAGCAGACGTGGCACTCACCCCAATGACCCGTGTATCAATCAATCCATCAATATCTCTTTAGTATGCCTCCTGGTCGAGACATAGAGAGTAAATATATGCATAAATCTTCAATTCCTCGCCCATCGTGAATATGATAACCGATCATTAGATATGAATATGGAAGCTTCCACGGTGGTTTGACGAATAGCAGCGCTTTCGACAAGCGTACAGCTAGCTCGCTAAGAGAACAGTCCTCATTTTGTTGAGCTGAGTTTTGGGGGATATTCACAAAAATGTCAAAGGGAATTGTCTGTGTTGGCAGCTGTGTAACGAAAAGATGGTAGCACGACGTGTATTTATACACCCATTTTCATGCCTTTTACTCTTCCAAACCAGTTGCCAAGCTGCGAGACCTTGCATTCCTCCCATCTATCTTTGTCATTTTTTGGAGAGGGGGTTGGCTGCATTTTAACTGCATTCTCAGAAGTCGTCTACGTTTTTTTACTTTTTATTTGGGCAAGGACAAGCATGGGCAACGGGCTCGTTCTTGCCACCATCTACAAAAAATATTTAAAAAAAGGTTCAAAGTCATTCCTGTCTCCCGGCTGTCTCCGCTGTGAGCGTTGTAACAACATACAGATGGATGGAGAGCGTAAAGACAAGACGGCAGACAGACTTGGACACACACACACACACATACACAGTATGGAAATGACAAAAGAGGGAGGGGGAAAGAAGGGGGCAGGGGAATTTGGCTTTTCAAAGTAAGGGGAGTCGGAAATTTAAATGAAGGAACAGAGAAGGACAGAGATGAGGGACAGGGGATGCGATGACAGGCTTTGTGTGCATAAAATACGAGAGACAGCGAGACAGTGTGTCAGTGGTCGCTCTGAAGGTCGTGTGAGGGAATGAGGGTTTGTGTGTGTGTGTGTGTGTGTGTGTGTGTGTGTCTGCAAAGAGACGCTGGAGAGCTTGAGATGGGCTGATGTCTGGGAGGATGTCTGTGTAGTTTTACTGGTTATCAAACTTATTCTGTGATTTTCTGGAACCTTCTAGCGACGTTGACATTGTGACGATGACGATGATTGTTTCTTACTTGTTATTTTTGAAAAAAAAAGCTACAAGTTGAATGCGTGGGATTAACGAAGCTGCAGAAATGAGCCATGTGTAGTGTGAGTGCATGCTTGATGTTTGTGTGTGTGTGTGTGTGTGTGCTGCATAACATGGTGTGATACTTGCAACTGTTGCTGCTTTAGTCTAAATATCGGTGGAGTCCGAGTGTTGCTGTCACCCCTGGCCAAGTAGAGAATAATGGAAGATAATGAAGTGCTCTGCTCCCCCACACCACCACCTCCTCCACCTCCACCACCAACTGTTTATTAACCAAAATATGCAAACAAGACCACTGTCCTACATATAAGTAGGACAGTGGTCTGTATCCTTCCTCACCCCCTCATCCTGCATCACTCCCTCCTTCTTTCCCTCCTTCCCCTTCCAACTCCTCTCTTCTTATATTAAAATCGCATTCCATTCCTTCAACTCCTCTCCCCTCTGGTCCCCTTTTTCCCATCTTAACTCCTCTCTTCTCCCATCCTCTCCTCTTTTCTCCTATTCCCTCCTCTCCTCTCCTCTCCCCTCCTCTCCTCTCCTCTCCTCTCCTCTCCTCTCCTCTCCTCTCCTCTCCTCTCCTCTCCTCTCCTCTCCTCCTCTCCTCTCCTCTCCTCTCCTCCCCTCTCCTCTCCTCCTCTCCTCTCCTCTCCTCTGCTGCCGCCCACCAGAACAGGGCTCTCTACTCCTCCAGGCACTGCGCACACTCCTGCTGTGTGTGTGTGTTTTACTGTAAAGCGAGGTGTTTTGTGCATGCGTGTCCGGGCACACACGTGGGCGTGCGCTCTGCATGTACATGTGTGACAATATTTGTTCGCCCGGAGTGACCCTCTTTTCATTCTTCGTCCTCCTCTCCTTCATCCTCGTTTTTTTTTTAATATCGCCTGTTCTTTTACTTTCTATATTTGTCTTCTGTATCTTTTCTCTTCTTCATCTTCATCATCCTCACCCTTCTTCAACTTTTTTATTTTATATTCCCGGCTCTTTGTCTTCCTGTCTCCCCGCGTCTGTTTTCTCCGTCTCCACTTCAACCATCGTGGGCTGGCACTCTGATGCTCTAAGCAGCACCAGGGCCGCCGGTTCCAGCAGCACGGCGCTGCAAACTCACACATTCTGTCAATCAATCTGTGACCTTGTCTTCATTCAGAATCATGTAAGTAAAGCGGGCCCGTATACAACTAACCACACACAACCATGCTTAGGTAACACACACACACACACACGTACGAACAGATGCTCCTGCCTATTTGTTCAATATTTATGTCTGCATCTATTGTTGAAAAACATTTTGTTGAAGAGCATCATTTTGGAAAGCGTGCCGATCAATAATTGACGACTGGTGAGTTTGCTGACAGCCGCGCCAACTGTTTGCAGGCACACTGGAGAGGCTGAAACAGACGCCTCAAAACCGGCATCCTGATGTTCTGAGGGCCTCGACCAGGGCCTCAGGCACTGGCCCCCCCCGGCCCACCTCCCCAGGGACCAACACACACACACACACACACACAGATCTCCTTAATGCTGATTCGCTGCTGTAGGCCAGATGCAGCCACAGCAGAAATAGATGAATGGGTGAAAAATCCTAATTACATTTTCCGGTCACTGTGTCTCAGACCTAGAAGACCCTTGGACCCTTTTATCTATTTTTTATGTCGCGGCGGCTCCCAAAGCAGTTCGTTGATCGATCAAATTTAAAGTAAAAAAATGCTATTAACGACAATGTGCGTTGTGAGTCACAGGTTTCGGTCGAAAGGGTTCAAGAGTTCAAGAGAGGTCACATATTGTGGAAGGAGAGACTCACCTGCTGGCCGGTGACCAATAGGATGGAGCCCTCCTTGGCATGGACCACCTGGCGGAAGATGTGGTCCAGGATGAGCAGCTCACTCCAGCAGTTCTGCAGCAGCTTCATCTGGTCGTCCACCTGGGGGGGGGGGGGGGGGGGGGGGGGGACAAGGGGACAGGACACGGTCAACACACACACGTAGAGATCCTGTTCATATCGGCACTTTGGATATCAATGCCCATATTTGGTGCTATTCTGATTTACTACTATTCCCTACTATTCACTATTTAGTCAGCAGACACTTCTCTCCTGTATGACATACACTGAACAATTCATTTTTCTTTTGGTTTAGATGCATGCCATTCATGAGCATGTAAGCTCATTAATGTAGGGACGAAGGATTGGGGATGCTGACGTTGGGGTTTGAACCTTTCGGCTGGTAGTCCAACACCCTAAACACTGAAACATCCTTTGTATGCATTTTTATGCGTACAATTATTCACAGCGTATGATCAAGAAAAAAATAAATTACTACTATTGTGTAATGTGACAATTCTTGGCGTGTTTTTTCTTCGAAGTCACAAAGTAAAACCAAACAAATGTCCTACTAATTTCATATTAGGTTCATTTCAATATGTAGATTCAATCTCAATACGTAGACTTATATGTGGAGGATTTAAAATAAAATATTTCCCATGTACATTAAGCCTAACTAGGCGCATACCACAAACAAAATTCCTTTCCTGAATGATCAAATTGTGTCCAGACACTAACCGGAATATCCCAAACGGTTTGCCAGGGGGTCAACTCAACTATTGATTAATAGCGCAGTTTATCACAACACCAAATGTCAAACACACACACACACACTGCAAACACACAAACACACATACGCACATACCGGAGTGTTTCTCATGTGAATCTCCCCAGACTGTGGGACACACTGTCACTATGTGCCTGGTTGGATGTAACAAGCTTTATCTGTTTGCCCGCCGACAACAGCTTCTGAGCGATAGGACCATACTAACAATGATTAAGTAGTCGCTAGTCCCCCCCCCCCCCCCCCCCCCCCCCCCCCCCCCCCGCCCTGGTTGTCCACACACCAGGGGATAGCTCCCACCAACGGCTAGGTGAGCATGGGAAGCTGTCCCAAGCTATCCTCCATAATAACCCCCCCACCCCACCTCCCACCCTCCATTTTGGCTCCTGGTCACTTCCCATGTTCCCAGCTGTGTTAATCATTACTGCAGGTAGCACACAGACGAGCCACATTCACAGTGAAAGTAGAGGGGGTGTGAGTGGGCTTTCAGTGAAGTCTCTCTCGCTGGTATCATCGAGAAGAACTCTTTCTCTTTCTCTCTCTCTCTCTCTCTCTCTCTCTCTCTGTCTCTGTCTCTGTCTCTCTCTCTCTCTCTCTCTCTCTCTCTCTCTCTCTCTTTCTCTCTCTCTCCATTTGGCACCCTGTTAGTGTGTATTGTGAAGTATGTGTGGCTTTGGGTCAGTGAGAACCAATGTGAAACTTGTGTCAAGCAACTGGCACTGTGCAGTAGTGTGTGTGTGTGTGTGTGTGTGTGTGTGTGTGTGTGTGTGTGTGTGTGTGTGAGTGAGAGAGAGAGAGAGAGAGAGAGAGAGAGAGAGGGGTAGAGAATGAATGTGGATCAATGGCTAAACTGCAGGTGCCACAAGCATGACGTGAAAAACTCATTAATCTGCACTATGTTTAGAAATTACACAAAGAGTCAGTCTGTTAAGCGCTGAGAGGAATTTCATGAATGGTCCAAAACCAGATTTTTTCAAGGTTTTTTTTTTCGAAACAGATGTCGCTCTAACACTTTATTACCTTGGCTAAAGAGACCCAGGAGAATGGTCTAGCCTGAGGTTTATCTGCGGTTGTTATGACCGAATACAGCTCTGCTTACTTGCTACACAGACGTAACAATAGTAGTACTGCCACAACAAAACGTGGCCCCAGATCCCTCCTTTAAGGACAGCATTCTTTCACCTCACACTTCACCACAAGTCCCTTTTATTTCTGCAGTTATTTATTGGCTGACATGAAGCTATAGACGCAACGCACGACTCGTAACAACTGTACTTTTATTGTGCTGGCTTTTTGTTTGGGAAATGCTTTGCTTCTTGAGGTTATTTAATTAATCTCAATCCATTTTAAATATTTAGTCTTGATCAGGATCGGTCACTTTAAAACAGATTAGCGGGATAAAAAGGGCACTTCCGTTTAACTATGAAGGTTTGTCCTTGTTACTACAGTATAAAACATTCATCACAATGCCTTAACTTACGTAGCGTGCATAGTAGTAGTAGTAGTACTGTTTGTGCAGGAAAACACAATACCAGAAGCTCCTATAGCTATTTTGCACTCTGTCCAGTTACCTTTTTGTAAAATTGCAATTTATTACTCTTATTCTTTTGTATGCTGTTCTCGGCCTCACTTGACAGTCACTTTGGACAAAAGCAGAAATGTGAATGTACACTCCCATGGCGTCTGTATTATCCCATACGCTAACCACTTGTGCTGTCTATTAAAATGCGGAAACGGAGCATATATACGGTGCCAGCACATATGGTGCGTTTCGATCTATAACACTTTCAGCAGGAAAACAACAGACACGTGTCAGAGTTGAAAAGCCTTCTGCCTCCTGTTCCTCTTCTATCCAGGCAGGGAAAGGACAACATGGGACAGCGCTGCGGTGGCGCGTTGTAACACTTTGGACAGCGTGTTCGTCTCTTTCTTTCTTTCTTTCTTTCTTTCTTTCTTTCTTTCTTTCTTTCTTTCTTTCTTTCTTTCTTGTCCTTTTCACCCTACTCTGTACATTTCTTTCCATGAGTGTGTGTTGCTGGCACCCGAGGCGTCTTCAGGATGGCTGGGTGGACTACAGCCCAAATTCAAATTCAATTCATTAAAAACTTCAGAGAGCTGGAGAGGTGTGTGAGCATGTGTGTATGTATGTGTGTGTGTGTGTGTGTGTGTATGTGTGTGTGTGTGTGTGTGTGTGTGTGTGTGTGTGTGCGTGCGTGCGTGCGTGTGTGTGTGTGTGTGTGTGGGGAGGGTCCTGTTACTGGATTCTGTGAGAGTGGGTAAGTGTCTGTGTGTGTCTGCCTGTGCCACACTCTTCTTCAAAGACCCCCCACCCCTCTGTCTCCCCTGTCAGTGATGTCGTCGACCGGGTCCTCATCAAAGGGCTGTCCTCACCCTGCCTGCCTAGAAGTCACTCCTCAGATTAGAGCCAACGGGGTGTGTGTGTGTGTGTGTGTGTGTGTGTGTGTGTGTGTGTGAGAGTGGTTGCTGAGGACACCCGTCTGGTTAGGGGGGGGTTGTCATAGTGACGGACGTGGGAGGGGCGTTGGGCGGCGGTGGCGGGTCGGGCCGGTGGGTGGGAGGGTGTGCGTTCAAGTTCAGTGACCTTTAAAATGCCGGCGACACACACTGCTGTTTCCCTGACAAGCTCTTCCTTTGCTCTGTCAAGCCAGCCGCCACCCGAGCTGCCTGGCCTCTGAAAAATAACACACTGCCAGCCCTGTCTCTCTGTCTCTGTCTGTCTGTCTGTCTGTCTGTCTGTCTGTCTGTCTGTCTGTCTCTCTCTCGGATGATACACCCGCTCTCTGACACCAAATGCTATTTTTTCTCTCTGTTTTTTGAAACACTGAAATGTTTTGAACGTCACCCCAGTGTTGGCACAATGACCAATGACCAAAATGTAATTTATCTGTGTAGGCTGTTCAGTATTTCTCATTTAATCTTCTTGAGAATACAACACCTACAAATTCCCCCCTCACATTACAGCGTATCGACCTCTTAACAGAGTAATACAACTACTATTTCAGTGGGTTGCTAAAGTCACGTTACAGCGGGCTGTCGATGAAAGTGGATATAGGGCGAACTTGTGGACACACTATTTTCAGCGCTATTGATGTGGACGTGTCAGGAAACAAGTGCTTCGTTTCCCCAGTTCACCACCTAATTAGTGTTCGAAGAGGGTTCGTAATTTATATCTTAATTATATATTCATTTATATCTGTTCAGCAGCTGTTCTGCCGAAAGAGACACACAAATCGCTATCAAATATCTCACAGAATGATATCCTGAGCGGTGAGAGTCATGATGTCAGGACTGCAACTCCACACTAATGGGAACATCGTTTACCAGCTCTGACCCCTCTGTGACGGCAGGCGATAGATGTAACCATTTGGTTTGGGAAAAATAACCGTCCCTTGTTTTCCTTTTGGGCTTATAATGTTTAAAAGTTATATTAAAAAGAGACTCTAACCATGTTTTTTAGTCAGATGTATGAGTTACAATCAATGATATTAATCAAATTGTGTAAGATAGACATAATGGCTCCAACCATAGGTCTTGATACAGACCTCACCCACTGCCCTCTGTTCTACAGTAAAACCTCCACAGGTTGGATTCTGTGAGTCCGTGTCTGTATAAACAAGCTGGCCTCAGAACATGCATTTAAGATCAGCTTACACTGTGTTCTCATTAATATTTAAAAATCATCACCGCCAGTTCATTGCCTGATGTTTTTTTTGTATTTATTTTTTTACCAGAAATCACAACTTCTCTTCCCTTCACTTGCAGGAGCCGGCCAGTGTTGAAAAATACATATCCTCCAAGAAACCAATTTAACACCTTTATGATCGTTCAGGCTGAGTGGGATCGATGCCCCGATCAATCGCTTAGCCCATAGCTTTTGTTCAAAACCGCCAACCGAGATTAATGGGCTTTTCCAGAGAGAGAGAGGGAGACAGCCAGAGAGAGATGGAGAGCACATAGAGTGTGTGTGTGTGTGTGTGACAGAGAGAGAGAGAGAGAGAGAGAGAGAGAGAGAGAGAGAAGGAAAGAAAGAGAGTAAGAAAGAGCAGAAAAGAGAGAGAGAGAGAGAGAGAGAGAGAGAGAGAGAGAGAGAGAGAGAGAGAGAGAGGGGAGGGGGGAGAGAGAGAGAGAGAGAGAGAGAGAGAGAGAGGGGGGGGGAGAGAGAGAGAGAGCCAGAGAGAGAGAGAGAGGGAGAGAGAGAGAGAGAGAGAGAGAGAGAGAGAAGAGAAAGAGAGAAAATACTTGGGGGGGGGGGGGGGGGATAAATTGAGAAAATAAAACATAGTGATTAAGAGCCGACATTCCCTCCATTTCGGGGCAAATGTAAATTAATTGGAAGTGGTGCGTTCACATACCGGCCCGACAAAACGTGATGTTTATTCATTGGCCCCGAGCGGCGGCGGCGGCGAGAGCCACGATAACGGCGTGTCGAGTAAAAACAGGCCGACTATAGCCAACCCCCCCGTCCCCCCTGTCTGTCTGTCTTTCTTTCTTTCTTTCTTTGCGGTGGGTTTTGGTGTTTCGCCACAAGCATTGTGAAGGTTTGTCGGGGCTCTACGTGCTCTAATGAGAGTACACAGCTGGAACTGATTTTAATAAGTACTTTCATTTTTTTGATGTGGTTTAATGAACAGATTAATGGAATCTCTTTCTGTGGCGCCCTAATGAACGCCAGTGAATAAGTGAGGTCTGTGCGGGTGTGTGTGGGTGTGTCTCACAGATGGGGAGACACACACACACACACTGTAAGACACGCACACACGAGAGTGATTACATTATAACGTGATTACGGGTTAAGCAGTGATGCGTGTGAATGTGTAGAGTAAATGTACACAAGCTAAACATATATGAACACGGGAACGCACACAAAATGTTTAGAACCACAAGTGTGATTTGTGCGCATGCACCCTTTTGACACAGAAACACATAAACATACTGACACGCTTACGTGCAAGTGATTACTTCCTCATGCATATATTGTGTTTACACACACGCACACACACAGACTAAAACACCCAATTGAACAGCGTTAACATAATCTGTGACACCCTTCGTTTTTTTTTTTATCCCTTTCTCATTCCTTCTGTCGTCGCGACGAAGGAGGAAGATAAACAGGTGATGTTTGAAGTCAACATGAAATGCTTTGACAGTCTTTAGTAGCTCAGTCCAGTCCTAGCATCTGGTTACCTTGAGAAGAGGTAACACCAGGATTTAGTTTTTTAACACCTAGGACTTGGCTTTCCTTCACAGAGAAAGAGTGCCCATGGTTAGGGACGCTAACACGGCTCTACCATGTTACACTTAATGATTTTCATTTAGCATTTAGCTGGGTCATTTGAATTGCTTTAGTGGTGTTTAGCAGGATGCGATGCAGGGGCTTTCTTAGTATGTTCTTAGTATGTTGTGTGGTTGATTGCTCAGCTGGCCCAAATCAGTCAATCAGTCAGCTATCAACCACACACACTCCACACAGTTGCGTATAACTGACACACACACACACACACACACACACTGTCACACACTCAGACATACACACGCACACACCCCAGAACCACATGCACACCTCCCAGCCTCGTTTATCGCAGCCCAGAGTCCACTCTGGTCGGCAGAGTGTGGAGCCAGCGGGGCGATAAGACCTCAGGGAAGAAACGCAGGTGGCAGGCGGTCCTGCTGTCACCCAAGGGTGGGGGTAGGGGCCGGGTGGTGGACAAGGGCCCGCAATTTTGGACAGGAGCCATCGAATAGGCTTATTTCTAGACACAGTCTAACAACTCTTCGCGTATGTGTTCTTGCATGTGCATCGATGGGCGTCACACACACACACACACGTGACTAATATGAATTGTATGTGACGCTCATTTGTCGAACGTCCATGCACTGTTCCTACATTAAAAACACACACACTCACACACACTCACACATCAGTATTTCATGCTGCTGGCAGCTGTTTGCTAGAGGGCAGTCCAGTGGCTCTGATACAGCGTATCAGGTAGTGCAGAATGCTGCTGGGTTTATCCCCACCCTACCAGCTACATGGAAACCCTACACTCTTATTATGTCCCTAAACAGTCTTAGGGATGCCTGAAGACACCTGTGACCTCAAAATACAACTGCCAGCCAAGCGGTAGCTGGCTACACTGAAGGATAGCAGGAGTAGCTTTTATGGGAGGAACTCGACACAGAGCTTTGGGATTGACCGTGTTTTTAAATATAAAGCGTTTGTGAACACTTTTTTTTTGGCGGTTGGCACTTTTCAACATGATCTAACAAACCACACTTTTTATGAACAAGGTGAACTAAATATAAAGTCAGGGGATTGGATGTGGACTTTTTAAAGATTGACGGTTACTTTCCCAGTCAAACATAAAATAAAATGTAATAAATCACAGTTTCACAAAACAATGTTGGTACAGTTACCTTTTACAAGTTAACTGTTAGCTAGTTTCCCCTACAACCCTGAATGTGTGTGTGTGTGTTGGGACAAAACACTTGGAATCATTGTATTAGATAAAGATAGATAGATAGATAAAGTGCTATCTCACCACAGATGTGACAAATGGTGAATGTTTTGGGGGGAAGATAAAACGCTGTTGTACAACCGACCCAGCCCACATGACAGTGTTGTGTGTCTCACTCATTCACTGGTGGGCCCTGAAGGCCAACGGTTTCATCGTGTCCTTGGGCTAGACAGTAGACAGTGTTGTGACTATTGCTTACAATAGGGTAGGTAGTCAAAAGACTGGGGAGTTATCCCCATTATTTATATTTGTTCAGATAATATGTATCTTAATATCGCGATTCACTGACTGAAACAGAGCTGTGGTAAATACAAAATATCAATAATACAAAAATACAAGAAATTGTATTAAAACTTGCTAGCTAAACAGATTGGTACTTTTAATAGCAAGTTCAACTTCTAGCTGTTTAATAGGAACATAGAAAGATGTTACCAACATTAAAGATTGAGAGTCAAGAAATGACCAAAACCAAACCAAAACCTCCTAAAAATAAGTTTTCTGCAGTATAAAACATTTCCATTCCAAAACATTAATTTATGATTTGCTATTTATGACAAACAACCCAACTCCAATCCAATTTATCTTAACTTATCTTGCAAAATTGTGTTTTTGTCCGGTGTGTGTGTGTGTGTGTGTGTACATGTGCGTATGTGTGTGTACATGCGTGTGTGTATTTTTGTGTGTGTGTGTGTGCTTTACTTCCCATCCCTATATGTCCAGTGCCCTGGTCTGATCAATACCGCTAAGGCACGGAGATTGATCGGTTCCCACGGTGACCACATTAACAGACTCAGAGGTTGACCTTTGACCATGAGAACACACTGCTTTCGATTGACCCCCCTCCTCTCCCTCCGCCCCCCCTCCACCATTTCGTTGTCCATGTTCTTATCTCTCTATCCATCACCAACACTTTCTGTCCCAGGACCCTGGCAGAGAATGGGACCACCTCCGCCCGCTACCACCACCATACCATAGCCCCACCCCCCATGTCCTCCATCATCTACCCCATCCATTGCACACTATACCCCCCCCCTCTTCTTCCACACACATTGGCAGGACCCACAAAAACTAAGCCCTTCTTGTCTTACCCATACGGTAACTGCATGCATCTGTTGGACTTTATTTTCAATATTTCAACTAAACTATTGAAATATTCGTTGTTGAAATATGTCCAGCTAAGGGATGTATTACATGCAACCTCTTGCAATAAAGTGGGAGTCAGTCAAAGTTAGCACACAGTACAAATTGACACACAAACAGTGGAGCAACTTCACGAATCAACAGCATGGTGCAATATTCATGAGCCACAAAAAAAGGTATCTATTTGTTTGTGTGTGTGTGTGTGTGTGTGCTGTGCAAGGGGAACATGGTTGTTTTTTTGTTTAGTTTTTTTTATTCAAGGTCGCAAATGATAGCAACATTCCCTGTGTTCTCGTCTGATTTGAACGCAGCGAGCTACGTGGACAAAACAAGCGCGCCCAAACTCTGGTATTCTGTTTCTACCTGCCGCGTGTGCTCATGAAAGGTGGATAAATCAATAAGGCGAGGGATCAGAGCGGAGGCAGAGAGAGGGCGCGTTGAATTTCAATAACTTTCATGCATTTCAGCTGTTTTTTGACTATTTCTTTTTAATTCTTTCACCTTCTCAATCAACGTTGCTGATTTCAAAATACTATTTTCATTGGCTTTTTATTTATTACTGCGTTTTATTTGTGTGATACTGATCTCAAAAAAAGTGAATTAGGTTGAAGTGTTACAGCGTAATAAAGTGCTTCCCAGTGTCTGTGTGGGGGTGTCTATGAGTGGTAAAGAGAGGTTATGTGAACGTCACAGGCATCAGTACATTGTTGCTCATTTGTGAAGGAAAAATTAAGTCGTGAGAATATGGCTTAGAGCAAAGCTTTCCTTTTTACTGCTATTGTTTTCAAACCATCTAAGTACCAGCAGGCCACATACATCCCCCCCCCCCCACACACACACATGCACGCACACACACACACACACACACACACACACACACACACACACACACACACACACACACACACACACACACACAATCACAGAGCTCAGAGCTGAGACGCTATCAACTAATTATCAAAAACACAGAGAGTTCCTAATCAATTATTCACATGAACATTAGACGACTAATACACATGCAGCCCAGGGAATGACTGCTCCCCCAAGTAACTCTAATTCTATATTTTACACACACACACGCACACACGCACACACACACATGTACATGCACACACATGTATACGCACACACAAGTATGTGTACACGATAACACTCACGTGCACACGCACGCACACACACACACACACACACACACATACACAGACACAGACACATGTATACATACAAATGCATGCATGTCTGTACCTGCATACGTAAACACATGCAGATGGAGACACACACACACACACATTCAGACAAAGATGAGATGCTTGGAAACAGTCACGCACATCCATTCTTCCCAGAAACACACACACTCCCAAGCATGCACATGCTAACTGACGACTTAAGCTGGGTGAGTACATAGGAAGGAGGAAATGTTGGAAGTGGGAAAAGGCTTTTTGGACCAGAGACAGTAGACTGGCTGGTCTGAGGTCCACAGAGTATCTGATCTGATGCTCCAACAGGAAATAATACAAGGCAAAGCATGTAGCATGTAGTGGTTGTTTGATTATGACTAGACTAGAGGTGTAGTGGTGGCGGTGGTGAGGTTGGTATTCACAACACAATACGTAATATGTGTCTGTGTATATGCGTGTGTTCATGTATGTAGATATGACTTGCTTATGTAGATATTGTGCACACACACACACACACACACACACACACACACACACACACACACACACACACACACACACACACACATTTAAATAGACATTTAAAGCAAAATATCCAGTCATAAGAGAATCTTGAGAAGAAACTCCCCTCTCTCACACACACACACACACACACACATACACACACACACACAACACACACACACACACACACATTTAAAGGTGAATCTCAAGTTGTATGAGAATCTACATGTGCACGCACATACACTCTCTCCATCATCGGTGGAGGAGACACAAGCTGTTTTAAAATGCGGAGACAGCCGTTGCAGTGATCCTCGCCGTCTGAGAGGACGGGAGCCAAAGACTCCCATTAGTGTTCGACGCGCTGGCACGCCAACGCTAGCAGCGAGGGGGGGGGGAGGCGGCGGCGCAGGGGCGAAGGAGCGCATGAGGTCGCCACAGACAGCTGGCTGACAATGTCACATCTGGCACGGGTCCAAAGGATCGCCGGGAGATCGAGGCCCTCGATGTGCACAAATTAAATGTGTGAGTGAACTAATTGAGCTGTTTGCACGACCCATGTGATGTGTAAACAGCAGAGACCTGTGTGTGTGTGTGTGTGTGTGTGTGTGTGTGTGAGCAGGTGCTTCTCTGGTCCCTTTAAGGCCTTCATTGATGGGAGAGAACTAAAGAATGTCACTCTACAAGGAGACAAGGTTCTGTAGCGCCACTAAAGGGTTCTGCACAGCTGGTGGGTCTGGTTGGTGGGGACTGTGTGTGTGCGCGTGTGTGTAGGTGTGTGTGTGGCTCTGCATGACTGGGACTCTGCATCTGTGTGTGTTTTTGCATGTGGACCCCAATTTAACACGTGACATATAATAACTCAGAGGGGGCCAGATATTGTTGGTGGGTTGCCAGTCAGCACCTGAAAACTTTCGTCATTTTTACTCAAATTTGTCTGCTTCCATTAAAATGTAGAGCAGGTTCCTTTCTATAGGGATAGAGCGAGAGAGGGGGGGGGGGACTTACAGCCCCCTGTCGCCACCTCTCCTCTGATGAGTCCTTTCTTTCGCTGAACATTTGTTTTATCGTCCTGCGTTGTTTGAGCGTGTGTGAAAAAGCCATTTGGTTGTGCTCTCCTCCAGCAGTCTGGCTGGATATACGGCCATGACGTCTACTATTAGCATCACGCCTTCAGATCCACATGTATGGAATAATTTATCCCTCTCCCTCTCGCCAGCCTCTAAGTTATGGCCTTTCAGAGAGAGGGAGAGAGAGAGAGAAAGAGAGAGAGCCAGAGAGAGAGAGCATGTAGGAGGGAATGCCAGAGAAACATACAAAGAGAGAGAGAGAGAGGAAAGGATTAAATGAGTTAAGAGGAAATGGGAATATATGAAAACTTAAAAGTGTATGAAGTCTGTAGGGGGGGGGGGGGGCAGGTGCAAAATCAGAGGGTGAAATGTATTTGGAGGAGAGAGAGAGAGAGAGATTGGAAGAGAAGAGAGAGAGGGAGTGGAAGAGAGCAATAAAACACTAATGTAATATAATAGAAGAGAAAGGGAGAGAGAGAGAGAAAGAACAATATGTCGCAGGCAGAGAGAGAGAGAGAGAGAGAGAGAGAGAGAGAGAGAGAAAGGATCGCTGGGAACAGGTGTCTTTGTCCTACTTTAAAGTCATTTCACTCCGTCAGTTGCTCCGCTTGGCCGGAGGCCATGTTGAATTCCGCGGCTGTCGTCGCGACACGCTCACGGTGTCTAGCGTTACCCCGTGGAAACGCACGCATCAGTCATCGCCAAAACGCCCCGTCCTCATCCGTTAAATATAAATACCCCCCCCCCCCGCAGACCCCTTTAAAAAAGTGTAAGGCTAGCCTGTTGCATCGTCCTAGTTACTAAACATACCGCCTTCTTCGCTCTATTGTCTCTTGGACCCTCTTCCCCCTCCACCACCCACCTCCACCCGCCCCGCCTCACCTCACCCAACTGCCTCCTCTCCCCGATCCCACCACTCCCTCCCTCCCTCCCTCTCTCTCTCTCCCTCTCTCTCGCTCTCTCTCCCTCTCTGTATGGTCCAGAATAAGCCCGCCATAAATAAGCGTCCGAAATAGACGTCTGAGGACAACTGCTGAAAGTGTGCTGACGCGTGGGCTGGGGGCAGACACAGGGTTGAGACCCCTGCACAGGGCCGGATTAGGAACAGATAATTGAGGGCGGCGTAACAACAGAAGGCGAGAAGCCACTGTGTTCATTGTATTTTTAGATCACTTTGTCTTTTTTGGGCAAAGTGGGAACGTTTTAGTTTTGCAAAAACTCCACTTCAGGAGGAAAGAAAAGCCATTCGCCGTTATTTGATACAGTGTGAAAGAAGAAATTGTTTTTCTGTACTTTTTGGATTTGGATACAAGTCACCTTAATCACAGATAAAGAACATTCACATTTTAAAATAAACCGCAACGAATGCGGCTCCTCTCAGTGCGACAGCTTTGATGGGGAGGAGGCCACTGGCAGCAAGCGAAGGAGTCGGAGTCGGGTAGACTTTGAGAAGATAATAAATGAGCTGACAGCTCTCAGCATAGCTCCACGCTGTGAGTTTAGTTTAGTGAGGGTCCTAAACGCACACGAGGTAACCGCAGTAACCGCACCTCGTCGACCCCCGACCTCCAGGAAACCCTAGAGCCAGGAGCTATTTGGAAGCAAAATGCCACTTGCTTGACTCAGTACATTTAACCTTTTTGCCGGCGGCGTGTTAAGCACCGCTTGACCACCTGACCGGCGCTCAGAGAGCTATTCTCTTACAAGCGAGAGGCCCATTCTGCTGTCGCTCGCACTCAAGATGAACCGAGAGAGAGGTTTCCTGCATAAACTCAAGTGTAAAAGTACTTGTGAGCATGAGTGAGTATGAGGCGGAGGAAGGGAGCTGAGAGGAGGAGAAACGGGGAGAGGGACAGAGGGAAAATGCGTAGACCGTCTGCGTTAAAAGTTAGCGCATTTGGTTTCATTTGTCGACAGCCTTGCCAACTAAATCAACTCCCAACATCCTCTGTGTTTACTCATTTTCCCTTTCCCACTCACGAAGCCCTCTGATTTATTCCCAATTCTTACTCTCTCTCGCTCTCTGTCTCGCTCTGTGCCCCCGCCCCCCCCTCCCCTCTCTCTTCCCCTGCTTGCTGAGCCTAACTCTCTGCTGATTTGAGCGACTGGTTGCCAACTTGTGAAACGACAACTGTTAGTGTTGGGGAAGCGATGGCTAACTGTGCAGCCGGGGCCCCCACGTGTCACCACCTTAACAAGCAGCCCGGGCACTGGCAATAAAAAAGGCTTTTATCCTGATCATCTCTCTCTCGCAGCCTCATTACCCCCCCGCCCCACCCACCCGCCCCCCCGCCTACGCTCAGAGTGCTCCCAAATGTGCTTTTTGTTGTTGTTGTGTGTTTAACGAAACGAAAACCTAACCTAACCAAACTCGCTTTATCAGTGGCAAAAGGTGAAAAGGGAAGGCAGAATTTGGTGAGCGTGTGTGTGTATAGCAAGTTGGCCTTTAAAGTGTGATTCAATTTGCTAGGTCGCATTGCAGAAGGGGGAAAAAAACAAAACACTTTTAGGTTTTTAAATGCTACACCGCATGCCAACCAAGTGCCTGAATGTCACACCGGGCCCCTGCTCTAAGTGAGTCTCCAGAAAAGACCATCAAATAGATGCCAGAAATATACAAAAAAGTATGAACCAAAAGCAACAAAAAAAAGATGTTCGAGGAAGAAGAAAAAGAAGAAGAAGAAGAAGAAGAAGAAGAAGAAGAAGAAGAAGAAGAAGAAGAAGAAGAAGAAGAAGAGCAGGGAGGAGGAAAGGACAGCCGAGTCTATCATCGCCGGCAACTCCGACGAACCTCAGGTTCACCGAGAGAACCTTTGATCCTCCATCAAAGGAGCAAACGAAGGAGCAGATCCTGTGCTTGCTTAACCCCCGCCTCCCCCGCCACCACCAACCACCACCACCCATCTCCCCCTGTTGTCTCTCCGTAGCTCCCGCTCCTCTGGGAGCGTGCAACCCCCTAAATCTTCCCTTTTAACAAGTGCTCTTGTACTTACCTTCCTGCCTCCCCTCTCCCTCCCCCCCCACCCCTTCCCCGACGGTCTCTGGGGGGACTTGGATGGGAAGAGGGGGATGAAGGGGGGGGGGGGGGGGTTGCAGTGGGAGGTTTGGAAGGAAACACCTACAGGAGCATTCCTGAAGCATTTGGAAAATAGTTGTTTTTATATTAAGATCACTCTACTACCGCTTGGGGACCGTGGGAGAAGTTCGCTCTCTTTAAGGTTGGCGGTCTTCGGTTGTCAAGTGGTAAAACCATGACAGATGTCCTCGGAAGAAAAAAAAAGCTTCGGGGCTGGATATGTACGATATGTGGATATGGGCTGGATATGTACGAGCAGAAGACTTGACTGCAGCGCTGAATCCCACACCAGTGGTTTACTGACTTCTGATCTCGCCATCAATCAGAAATCTGAGGATTTCCTCGAGAAACGAAAGCAGGAAGACATGCCTTGCTTAAAGGCACTTTGACAGGAGCGCTTCGGTTTCCACAGCTGATCAGTACGATGTGTATTATTTTTACTTCTTATTTTCTCCTTATAAGAATTTTGATGTATTTTTAATTGTGCATGATGACTTGAGTGATTAATTTATATATATAATTTATCAGTGTGATGAGTCATCATAAATCAAAAAAGCATACAAAAACATTTAAAAAAATAATAAAACAAAAAAAACAATAAAGGGGCTTTCAGTATTTCTAATAAAAATAAGCAAGGGATATTTTGCGCAAAGTTCAATAACTCTGACTGAATGACCCCCCCCCCCCCTCCTAGCCACAGGACCACCACTTGCCCCCCCCACCGCACCCTCTGCCATTTTGCCCTGCAACGCAGGGCCCCTGATCAAACAGATATTGTTACCACAAGAATAGTAACCTTAAAAAAAAGAAAGAAACACCCGTCAGCCACAAGACCTGCCTGACAGAAAGACAGACGGGCGACTCGGGGAGAGGGAGGGAGAAAAGAGAAGAGGAGAGAGGAGAGGAGAGGAGGGGAGGAGAGGAGGGGAGGGAGAGAAAAGAGATAAAAGCTAAGCAAACAAACAGAACAAGAACACGAGTAATAAAAAAAAAGAGGACATAAATGTAGAAGAGGAAACAGGAGGAAGACAGCGAACGACCGAAAGAAAGTTCGGGAACAGGAAGTTGGACAGGAAGGGGAAATGAAGGAGAGTGAGAAAGGGGGGGGGGGGGGGTTGGTCATGTGACTGGAGAACAAAGAGATGAAAAAAAATAGAGAGCAATGCAGACACAGTGGGACTGAGGGGGGAGAGAGAGAGAGAGAGAGCCAAATCGGCCAAAAAGAAAGCTCACGAAAGCAGATGGAAACCAAATGTAATTATCTCCCCCTCCTCCCTCCTCCTCTTCTATCTCCCCTTCTCTCCATCATCCTCGTCATTCTCCAACTGAACATGCCTGGAGGGGGGGGGGTTACGTACATTGGGAAGCGACCCAAACAGAAAAAAAACCGCCAACCGCCATCGTGGTAGCAGCCATCTAGCTGTATGAAGCAATGTGTGTGCGTGTCTGTTTGTGGTCGTGTGTCGCTGTTCGCGTAGGGTGGGGGGGTGGGGGTGGTGGTGGTGGTGGGGGTGGATGGGGTATCATCTATCAGTGGACAAATGTAGTGAGGGGTGTTGTGGGGCGTTATAGGGGAGGGTGAGGGGGGGGGGGGGGGGGGAGGTTGACCAGAATGCAGCAGCTCCTCAAATGAAATAATATATCTTTGAAAAGCTGCGCCCCCACGCCGAGTCCACTGCCCCACCCCCCTGCACATATATCAGACCCATGCACGTCTGGTGAATCTGCTCCAGCCCCATTAACCTCCCACCTGTTCCTCTCCTCCTCCCCCTGTGCCCTCCTCCTCCTCCTCCTCCTCCTCCTCCTCCTCCTCCCGCGTCCACCTCTTCCTCCCTCCCCCCCCCCAAGCTTCCTCCTCCACCCCATCTCCTCCTCCTCCCCCTGTGCCCTCCTCCTCCTCCTCCCTCCTCCTCCTCCTCCTCCTCCTCCTCCTCCTCCTCCTCCTCCTCCTCCATCTCCTCCATCTCTCTTCCTCTCTTCCTCTCCTCCTTCTCCTCCTCCTCACATCCTCCTCCTCCTCCTCCTCCTCCTCCTCCTCCTCCTCCTCCTCACATCCTCCTCCTCCTCCTCCTCCTCCTCCTCCTCCTCCGCCCCCAACTCGTGACCGCCCTCCTCCCTCCCCCTGCCTTTGGACAGTGCCCCATTGTTATTCACCCCCCCCCCCCCTCTTTCTTTATTTCTTTATGTATTTCTTTCTTTCTCTATATCCAGTCACTCTTTTTGACTTTTTGATTGTGTCTCTCTCCCTCTCTCTCCCTCTCTCTCTCTCTCTCTCTCTCTCTCTCTCTCTCTCTCTCTCTCTCTCTTTCTCTCAGTCTGTCACTCTCTCATTTTCTACCAGTTTCTTTTGTCACTTTCCATTCTACGACTCTCCTGTTAGCTCCTGATTGAAACCATATCTCTTTAAAGACTACAGTGTGTTTCTCACTCTACTCCATATTGTTATGGGCCTGCTGCGCCTGTATTAATGTACAGGCACAAGGGGGGAGGTGTGCATGTGTGTGTGTGTATGTGTTTATGTGTGTGTGTGTGTGTGTGTGTGTGTGTGTGTGTGTGTGTGTGTGTGTGTGTGTGTGTGTTTGTGTTTATTTGTGTGTGTAGTAGAGGAAGAGCTGCCTGCAGAATAATTCAAATGCAGTGGACCAGGGACACGGTTACAAATCTCTGGCAACAGCACGAGTATGGTGACCCCATCACACACACACTTCATCAGGGAGGAGACGGCTTCTATTGACCTCTAACAAAACAGGGACACCGCTGGTCACGCGTCTGTGTGTGTGCGTGTTGTGAATGCGCGTGTGTGCGCGCATGCATGTGTGTGTGTGCGTCAGTGTGTGTTCTAGACATGCGT
>JAOPHQ010004275.1:265000-267500 GCA_030340625.1 Merluccius polli | reverse complement strand
AATGCAAATGCGGATCCAGAAAATGTCAATAGTTTTGATATGTTGCGCCCTAAATGTCAACATGTGTTTTTGAAGTGCTCTCAGTCGCCGTGTAATTGGCCCGTATTAAATATTTCATTCATTTTATGTATTATTTCCCCCACTTCGGAAAAAGAGAGAAAAAAAGCACCCATAAAATAAAGTGAAATAAATTGGGAGGGAATTTTGCATGATTATGCAGTTGAGCCTTTGGCAGTTGTGTGTAAAACACACAGACAAAAGAGACTGGCTGGATGTGAACAGTTGGGATGGTTGTGGTGAGGAGGGGGGTGGGGGGGTGGGGGGCGGTCCAGGAATAAACAAAAGGCAAACCAAAGACTGAATGTGGGTTGTTTTTACACTGTCCACAATATTAACCTTCATTTAAAATAAATAAGAACAGTGAAGGGGGAGATGTAGTGGTGGACCCCCACAGCCTCCCCATCGCTCCCCACAGCCGTCCTCTAGACTCTGGACTCCATTATCCATTAAGAGGAAATGTAACGTTGGCACATTCGGACAGACTGATTTGTGACAGCTCACCAAGTAAATATTAAGCATGATGCGTAAACGTCTAGATCGTCTGTGTCGATTAAATTGTGTTGCAGAGAACCGCTAAATTTCGGCGGATCCGTTTTAATATTTAAAATGGTCGGCATGCCGAATTTTCTGAGGCCATTACAATGTGCCAAAGGGGAATATCGTCTTCACATATCCATATCTTTAACACAGTGTGTGTCAGCTGAGATCTGAGGGAGATTTTCAAGTGGTATTCAGTTCACATAAAACCACAGTCTAGGACCCCTGTTACTATGTATGAAAAATGCCCCAAGCGCCCAGTCAAAGTTTTCAAAACCCATATTCCAAATGTGTCACAAAGTGTGAATATGCTCGGCTGCTGAATTTTAATCAGGCAGCAAGCTAGACGACCGCAGTCGAAATGGACTTTGGCTCCACCCCCCTGAGTCCCAAGCAAACACATAAAATAGAATATTTTAAAAAAAGCTTTAAATATAAATGATTATAAAGGATATTAGCAGATGATTCTGTGGACTACGCATGGTAAAATGCCAACTGTACAAGAAATATGTAAGCCTGAAATATTAACGGCCATCAAAGAAAAAAATATGTTATGACCATGCAACATTCAGTTTTGTTCTCTACAGGTTTTCAGCTCATAAATGCTATATGCAGAATTGTGAAGTGTTATTCACCAAATCACACTGCCTCAAAATCCTAAGCATGTTGGCACCGTGACTGCACTCGAACGTGTTCTGTCCTGGGTGTGTGGCTACTCCAGCGTTTCTACTTACACCTTGTCAAATAACAGACTGAGCGGCGCCTACCTTGAGCTCCCGGAAGAACACACTGCTGCGGGCCCACTCCACGATGGAGAAGAGCGTCTGGTCGGCCATCTTGCACATGAGGCCGAAGGTGTTGAGCTTCTCGTGTTTCCCCCGGCTGGCCTGCTCCTGCTGAAGGTAGGCCAGGATCTTGGCCTGCACCTGCGGCTCGTCCGGCTCGCACTTGAGCAGCTCCACGATGAGGTGCGGGAAGCTGGGCGGCGAGCCCGACTGGTAGGTGTCCATGTAGGGGTATCCCATGATGGACTCGGGGGAGCTGGTGTAGGGGTCCGGGTACTCGGACTTGATGGTGCGCGTGCCCTGGAAGTGTCCGTAGGCCGCCTGGTAGCCCTGCAGGCTGCCGGCGTGCGGCGGCATGGTCATGCTGACCGGCGAGGTGACGAAGGGGCTGCGGTCGTAGTCTGCGGACGGCAGGGCGGTGGCGTGGTGCGGGTGGTGGTGCGGGTGGTGGTGGTGGTGCGGGTGGTGGGGGTGGTGGGGGTGGCCGGCGTGGTGTCCCGGGTGGTGGCTGAGGGGCAGGCCCTTGGAGGCGGCCGAGTGGATGTTCTGAATGGCGGAGGAGATGGTGAGGTCGGTGGGCACCGCCTGCATCACCTGGGTCATGGCCTCAATCTTCAGGCCGTTGGCGCGGATCAGCGCCTTCTTCTGCTGCTTCAGGGCCCGGTCCCGCTTGTACATGGGGCCGAACTTGTTGCGGCCGCCTCGCATGCGGTCCGCCCTCACGGCTGGGAGAGGACAAGACGGATAATACAGGGTTAATCACTAGTTTAGTGTTTCATGGATTTAAACCTCAAACTCACATTTTCTGAATGTTTTTCGGGGTTTCAATGATAAGAAATCCATACAAGAATCTGTAAGCTCAACGATCTTGTATTTGCTGTGTGAATCCTGCATTGTATATGCCAACTAACTAGTTGAAAAGCCATTAACAGCCACTCCCCCCCCCCCCACATCCCCTTTCTCAAGTTATGCATATTTGCATATTTCACCATTGTGGAGGTGGCATCCACATGTATTTGCCTACCGCTTCATCGCTCTTTACGCATGTCATACACTTAAACTCTGAAATGCACAACATATGTTTATATAATTGTACATATATTCATATTAATGTACAT
>JAOPHQ010004275.1:247500-260000 GCA_030340625.1 Merluccius polli | reverse complement strand
CTCTCCACCACCACCACCACTACCAGCAGGACCCCACCGGTACTATCAGCTGGAATGTGACAGGCCTCGAGATTTTGCCTGGCGGCCATTTTCAATTAGGAACAATTAATAACACCTTGTATGGCAGGTTAGAGGGAAGGCCTATGGGAAAACATATTAGCCAGATACTTTGGTCTCTCTCACCTTAATCCAATATGTCCCATACACATTCCAAAGCCATGGCTGTCTCTCTCTCTCTCTCTCTCTCTCTCTCTCTCTCTTTCTGTTTTTCAGACTGGTAATCCACAGTCACACAGGGTTTTTTTTAACAAAATAAATGACCTCCAAATTCTTGTGATTCACGTTCACAATTTATTTTCTGGAATAAAATGACCTGCTACAGAAAACAATAAAGATATCTTTAGCTTTTTTTTCTTGCCAAATTGAAAGTGTGGAATTTAAAAAAAATGGAACTGCTCAAAATTATAAGTGGAAAAAATGATGGCTAACATTTTCTTTAATTATCGGAAGAATGTGTTTTGCCCTGCTGGCCTGTCACTTCATGATAGTTCTGTTTAAACAAGCTCCTGAGTTGGGTTCAAATTAAACAGAGGCCCCAGCCGACGGCCAACAGCATCATTGTTACCATTTCTGGTCCCGCTGCCCAGACCAACAGTCTATTTATCACATTGTCTGGTCAATTTAAATGCAAAAACACCTCACCTCTTAGCTCAAACTGCCATCCCGTAACCTTGCTAGCGTAGCGCTAATTACATTTCTAAATGAACTGTGATAATTTTAAACACGTGAGCAAATCATTTAACACAGTACTGCTAACCATTTGATAGCTAAACGTTATCGGTTGCTATTTATTTTCATGGTAACTTGGCGACCTTGACCAAAGAAGAAGAAAACCTAGACTGTGAAATTATCAAATATATTTCAGGTCCACGGCACTTTGATTTTCGAGTTAAAGATTAAAGTTTTTGTAATTTTGTAATGTTTTAAGCATGAGGCAATGAAATCCTTCAAATAGAACAATTGGAAAAGGCCACTAATTGGTTATTATTAGACACGTTCCACTGTGAATGAATGGAAAACAGAATAGACCTCTTTAACCATTTGCCAGCACCATTTCCATGCATATTTTCCTCAACAGATTTTCTGGCACTTGATGCAATACATAATGAATATTATTGAGTATTGAATATTATGTGCATTATATTTTTGGTTTGTGCTTTTGATCGCGAAATAATTATCATCTTGCTCTTTCCATTCTGTGAATGGAAAGAAGTCCATACACCTAAATCAGGGATTATCCATACAGCAATTACCATAAATATTGAACACATTTGCTAAAAGCGGAAATGCTCCAGTAACATATTTACACAAGTGTTACGTTATTTTTCTGAAATTATCTGAACAGACTAATTGCTGTGTGTATCATTTAGCTGTCAATGCTAACCTCTGGCTCTTGGTAAATACCATCCGCTAAGGTTGTGTAACTGAAATAAATTACCATTATCTGTTACTCTCACGGATACAAGGTTGGAGGTTACACTTTTTTTTTTTTAAATAACAAAAATAAAAATAAGGCTATTTATTTCCCTTGTAATGGAAATATGTTTAGTCACGATAATTCAGCTCTGAAGAAGCCCCAGTCTCACAAAACAAAAAGAATGACAGCCTTTAAGCCACACAGACGTAAAACCCCTGCAAAATACAACATGCACACGCACACTCTTCAACAGCCGTGCATCGCACCACAGTGTCCTTGAGCCACACAATGAACAACCACTCTGGCACCCCCCCCACCCTCCACCCTCCACCCATCACTCCCTCACACTCCCACACCACTAGCAACAACACCACCACCCCCCCACCACCACCCCCATCCACAGCTGCCATATTTACCTTACATTCATTTATTTATGAAAAAACAAAAAAGACCTAATAACCAATAAGAAGTCGGCTGTACCTTCCAGCTTCATGCCGACGGTCAGGCACTTCTGGAAGCGGCAGTAGGGGCAGCGTTTACGCTGGGTTTTGTCGATCTGGCAGCTCTGGTTTTCAATACACGTGTAGCGCTTGTTGTTCTGGACGGTGCGCTTGAAGAAACCCTACAGAGGAAGAGAGACAGAGGGAGTGAGAGAGAGAGAGAGAGAGAGAGAGAGAGAGAGAGAGAGAGTAACAGAGAGAGAGAGAGTGACAGAGAGAGAGAGAGTGACAGAGAGAGAGAGACAGAGAAAGAGAGGGAGAGAGAACAATTTAGAGGTCAATGTGTGTGACCCCCTGGGTCCTGTGTTGTTGATTGGCCCCTTCACCCCCTTCCACACACACACACACACACACAAACACACACACGTACAGATGCATGCACACACACACACACACACACACACACACACACAAACACACTCACATGCACACACACATGCACTTACACACAAATACACATGCAAATAACAATTGAAACCATTGTAAATAAAATAAATAAAAACAATTATTTTGACTGATTATATTTAATGGTTTGTCCAGTGACTTTTAATAATGGTTTACTGTTTTTAATTGTCATCATCAACCACTTTGTGTATTGATATTAAGGGATATGATGTCAGTGTCAAAATTGTGTGGAGAAATGTTGAGTTCCTTTTAAACTTTAAACTTTAACCCAAGAATTGACTGCACTCTGAGAACCTCGTTTTAATCCTCCACTTAATTATTTAAAAAAAGGGCAGAGAAGTGAAAAAGATCCAATAAATGACATACATAATTCACAGTTCCAGGATTACAGAGATTCATACCTGCGATGTGGAATTAATTACGGGCACAGCGGGGAAAATCAAGCGCAGGAAAGCTAGTCATAACGCATGCTGAATCCATAACTAGGGAGACTCCTTAAAAAACTGGACCTTTTTTAGCTTCTCCTGTCAATATCTGACCCAACACGGATTTAATTGACAATCTGCATCACCCGATCCATCTTCAAATGGCAAAAAAATAAAATCAAATAAAATATATGAAATTTATATGAAATATATATTTAGTTGCTCGCTACTCCGGCTGGTGCTATCGACTTGAGTGAAGTGAAACATCCATGCTTTAGTTTAAAAGTAAAATTGCAATCTTCCATTTAGCACATGAAGCACAGGCTGCTATGGAAACCTGGAGCAAACCAAAGCAAACCG
Source organism: Merluccius polli (assembly GCA_030340625.1). Classification (NCBI taxonomy): domain Eukaryota; kingdom Metazoa; phylum Chordata; class Actinopteri; order Gadiformes; family Merlucciidae; genus Merluccius; species Merluccius polli. The sequence continues at coordinate 256,833 of JAOPHQ010004275.1, read as the reverse complement.
GCGGGTGAAAATGAAAAAAAAAAAATGCATTTCTCACTTTCTCATATTTCAAAATTTCTAGAGCAGAGGATGTGTGTGTGTGTGTGTGTGTGTGTCCGACACGTATTCCTGTGACTTATCTCTGAGGTTTTTTAAATATGACATGACACAAAAATTGTATTAAGTATTGTATACATTGACGCGTACAAGAATAAATACTCATATATATATATATATATATATATATATATATATATATATATATATTATACCAACTATACAAACTACCTTATATTCTCTGAAAAAAATGACAAAAAGGCCAATCAGGAAAATATATGCAAACGCACTTTCAACACTTAGCTTATAATCCATAACTATAACACTCCTCATCTTTTGTGTCTCCACCTTCTCTCTACACTTATAGTTCCATGAAGAAGCGTAGGCTCACGTAAATATTATTATTGATGTGTTATTGCTCATCTTGCTTGTTGTCAGGATGATGTGACTCAGACGTATCCAATACACACTGATATTCTACTCTGTTCTAATACTATTAGGACTGTGTTTCTATACAGTTTTGCTTCGGCCTTTTCTTGCGTCTTGAAAAAAGGGCTGAAAGTGAGTGGGCCCTGTGTGTGTGTGTGTGTGTGTGTGTGTGTGTGTGTGTGTGTGTGTGTGTGTGTGTGTGTGTGTGTGAGGCGCTCGGTGCTAGGCTAAAGGTGGTAAGATGTGGTTCCATGTTTGTTTAACTGCAGAGCGGGAGGAGTAATGTGAACTAACTAGTGTTTGCGTTTCAGGGGGTACACATGGGGGACACACACAAGGCGATGTGTGTGTATGTGTGTGTGTGTGTGTGTGTGTGTGTGTGTGTGTGTGGAGGTGTGTGTGTGTGTGTGATCCCATATATGTGCATGGCACATGTGTGCACGTGTGCATCTGTTTGACTATAACCGCAAGTGTGCCCATTCATAATGACTTAACATTGTGACGTCATCCTGTGCATGTGTGAACATGCATGTGTGTGTGTGTGTGTGTGTGTTGTGACTGCTACCAATACAACTTGTACACATGTCTTAATGAACCCACTAATGCACGCCAGCGCTACGCTAACACACAATGGAGCTTCAGACCTTGATCCAATATGTCCGATACACATTCCAAAACCATGGCTGTCTCTCTCCCTCTCTCTCTCTCTCTCTCTCTCTCTCTCTCTCTCTCTCTCTCTCTCTCTCTCTCTCTCTCTCTCTCTCTCTCTCTCCGTGGGCCAAACCAACACTGCGTCCCCCTGGCCAGCCAGCCCCATGCAGATCCAATAAAGATCCATTGGTTTCACAACTTTATTTCCTCTATGAGGGGACGGGGGAACCCGGCGCACATCCTACTGTAAATAAAGGAGGATTCCCTTTGAAGACGAGGACCACACATCCTCCTCCATGCAAAGTTGGTGATCCGTACCAGGAATACAGGGACTTCGCAACCTACACAGAAATACTGAGTGCACCAAGATATATTTTTAAATGGGTACTTGGGCAAATGGGACCCTACTCAAATACTAAGAATTATTAGACTTGGTCTAGCATTGTAGATATGTTTAACAATGGATACCGTGCACCACTAGGGTTTAGAAAAAGAAAGATTCTAGTTTTCTGCAGCAAGCAGCTTAACTGACTCTCTCCATCTTACTGCCTAACTATTTGCTATTTGTCTATCTACAGAAATCTGTCTATCGCTATTTCACTCTCTTTCTCAAATAAGCACACACAACACACACACACACACACACACACACAGCCTACCAAAACATCTCACTATAACTTAATTGGGCAATCGTTGAAATCCAGTCCTTTACCGGAGCACAACAGAGCGAATGGGAGATGCCATTGACGTGCCCCTCAAAGCATTGAGTGTTTAGCATTTCAAGGTCATCATATGGGATAAAATCTATAACATCTGCTTTGAATAATGACCACATAGGCAAGAAATGTGGACCGAGCCATCAGTACCGCAAGCATTTTAACACTGCTATGCACAAAGACATTTGTCTTAGTTTTTTTTTTATTTTTTTACAAGATTGCCAAGACACAAAATATGGCATCGTGCCTATTCTACCTCAATGTGTACCTCATCATTAAAAACTGCAAATAGGCAGCAAAAGCCAATAGCCTTTTGAACTGGACACCTTTCATAAACTTCCAACCTTCATTCCAGTGCATTAATATGCATAAACTGTATGAACAGTAGGCTATACCGACATTTCAAATACAAAAAAACCCCAAAAACTATTTTGTTTTAATTTTTAGTGACTTTTTTTTTTTTTTTTAATGAAGTTGTGATTTTTTTGCCTTAGAAAATAGGAAATAGGTCTGAAACTCTGCCAGTTCACTGTCCCAGTTTCCTCTGGTCAGAGGGGTCAGGGGTTATGACGGATACTGAGTGGATACTTGCTCTTGTATACACGACTTGGCGATCAACCCAAATGTGCCATCTCAATAGTCCCAAACCATAGCCTACATCTTCACCGGCCAAGTATCCCGATATAACAGGATCTGCTATGTTGACACATTGCACCGACAGTAAGACCACCCGTGGAAATGAAGCAAACAAACCAACCTTGCAGCTCTCGCAGGTGAGGAGTCCGTAATGGTATCCAGAAACCTTGTCTCCACACACGGGACACATCTCGTCAAGATCCTCGTCATAAGAGTAGTCCATCATTTTAAACTGGGGTGCTGCGGGGAGCCAGAGGTGCAGAAAAGAAGTCGCTTTTTAATTTGGGGCAAAATATAAAAAACACACTAATGTTCATGCATCATCATCATCATCATCATCATCATCATCATCATCATCATCATCATCATCATCATCATCATCATCATCATCACAGTCTGTTGCATGGGAAGACAACTCGGATGTGGGAGTGTCATTTATTTGAAATATTTCATGACTTCTTCTGTGATGGATGTGAGGGGTTTTATTTGGGGGGGGGGGGGGTTACGGCCTTTTTAGGAAAGGTTTGGAGGCTCTTCATCGCTTAATTCGCGTTGCCGTATAGTCTCTCTCTCTCTCTCTCTCTCTCTCTCTCTCTTGCATCCGTCGCAGACAGGACCAACTGTATGAAGCTGATCTCATCCATATTCATGCTCCTAAATCGTGGAATCGCGGGGGAAATGGTGAGATATTAAGAGTAGGTTCAGACTCCCATATGAAAATGTTGCCGCCCACAGACTCATGAAGAGACACTGATGCATTCACTTCTTCGGGCCAGAAAAAATGTAGGCCTATAAAAAAAAGCGTGTGAAATAATATCACACCCCCCCCCCCCCCCCCCCCCCCCCCCCCCCCCCCCCCCCCCCCCCTCTTAAAAAAGCCAACTTATTGTAGTGTTTATGCGTATGGCCGAGGCAGCCTTAAGGGGTCGGGAACAAGTCGGAGTTATTTAAGAAACTATTGGATTCCCCAATGGAAATACTGCTTTTGAAAAGGGTTTTTATGATGGTGTTAAGCAAACAACGCAGCTGACATTGAGGTATTTATAGTTGTAATAAAAAAAAAATTAAAAGCCCGAGATCAAACACAAAAAAACACATTAAATGCAGATTGCAAAACAAATAAATAAAAATCCGGTCAGATCGAATCCATCCCGTCCTTTAGAAAATAAAAGTTATATTTGCGATGTAAAATAGTTTTTATAGCATAGGCCTACACATTGCTCTTTGTTCAAATATTGTTTATGGGTTATGCACGTTTTGCACAGTGGTGGCTGATCTGAATTGAGCGCAACAAGTTGCAGCAAAACTCACAACATTTCTAACCAAGCTCCAATTATTTTCTAATTAATCCTAACGGATTTTAATAATACATGGGATACATGTTTGCTGTTCATTTTCGTTCATTTTTAAATTAAAAACGGAAATGATGATAATCTGGAATTTAGGAATATGATTTCAAAAAATTAGATGAATTTAAATGTGAGACGTGAAGTCAGCGGTGCACCTGCGGGATTTTAACTCAGATCAAAAACAATTTAGTACAATTTAGAAACGCTTGTACATGACAGGCCTAACGCTCAGGACCAGATAGGATACATTTAGGGATAGGCCTACATTTATTTATCTGGGGACACCTTATTGTTTTTTACCATGGCATAAAAATAGATAACCTGCCACACCACTTTGTCTTGTGAGCACACGTTATCTACAGCACCATAAACTACGTTACGATAATGATCTGTTAGGTTATATTGCCATGAACTGATGTAGGCCGAAATATGAAATTGAATTGATTTTGAGACTACGAGGAAATTCCGCCTTGATGTAAATCATCAACAATTTGAACGCATTTCCAACATAAATGATTGCCTGTTGTATGAAAAACTAAAATGTTAACATGGGCTGTCAATAGCTATGACTAATAAAGCCTGCAGGCCTACATTTTACTTTAATGTAGCCAACGCAGACTTGCGCACTTTCCTTTTTATTCCTGTTTTTAAGATTTTAAAGAAAGGTTTTTAGCAGGCATTTTATGAAAATGAATGTGTGACATTTGCCAATACGTTAATTTAAAATTGTTACATCTCACCTCTCAATCGAATCGAAAATCAAATTAATATTTGGACTAATTGAACCGCTAATTACAGGTAATAGCGCAATTCAAGGCCTACGACGTCAATTCCAAAATAAAGGCCTTTATTATCTGTCCGTTTAAATTGTCTAAATCTATTTGCATGCACTACATAAATCATGTCTCGGCGGTTTTTACTGGGTCATGTCGCTAAATAAATTATACAACACAAATAAGTGTCAAATAATACCACAAAGTGTGTCGCGCGCGGGACAGCGGTCTGACCCGCGCTGCGCCCTGGCGCCGCTCGGAGCGCGGACCTCTCCAAGTGGACCAGGGGGCAGCTTGGACCACATCTACTGAAACATTAGACCCTGTCCCCGGTCGGACGGCAGAAGAAGAAGAAGCAGAAGAAGAAGCAAGAAGAAGGAAAGAAAGAAAGCATTGATCCTTACCTTGCATGTTTCTTGGCATGTGCCGCTGTTCTCCATGCGATCGAGCGAGTCCCAGAGATTCAGTCTCGGCTTTGGGCAGCATGACAGCTCTGGCTGCCCGAGCTGGGGGGGGGGGGGGGGGGGGGGGGGTCTCTCTGCCGTCCGGTGCGGGACACCTGGACCAGAGAGAGGGGAGGCACGGGATGCACCGGGAGGGTGGGGGTGGTGGAGGGGGGTGGGGGTGCAAAGTGTCTCTTTTCTTTTTTCCAAACAAAATCCTCGCTACTAAAAGCGCAGAGGCGCAGAGAGGCGCGCGTTGAAAGCGTTCAAAATGCGCTCAAAAACAAAACAAAAAAAGGCAAAGGCTATGAAGCCTGAGCGTATCTTTTCCACTTTAGCATTTCATTTTTTTTTTTGTTTTGTTTAAATGAAATTGCTGTTGCGTAAAAAGCAACAAAAATCACAACACCGGGTGAGTGAAATCACCGCGCAACGGGAAGGACCTCACAGCCGAGTGCTGTGCACTTATTTGGTGTAGGACCCTCTCTCTCCTATCCTCTCTCCTCTCTCCTCTCCTCTCTCCTCTATCCTCTCCTCTCTCCTCTCCTCTCTCCTCTCTCTCTCTCTCTCTCTGTAATAAATGAGGAAAATCTGCTCGGACAGCGTCGGCATTAACAGGGTTTTACGGGACGACGAAAAGCTTCAGACTGAAGAGTTTGTCTGCGGGTCTCCACAGTCAAGTTGGCCCTTGCGTAAAGTCAGTCTTTCGACACGCCGCCGCTCTCGGCAAAAAAAACTGTGGACTTAATAGCGGACTGTCTGTCTGTCAGTCAGTCAGTGTGGAAAACTTTCAGCCTCAAAAGCCGTCAAAGCCCGACGCGCAGCAGCAGCGGCCCCTCCTCCTCCGGCGGAGCTGGTCGGTGTATCGGCCGGTCGGACGTACCGGGGGATGGGAATTTCACCGCGCGCCGCGCCGCTTTGTTTACTCTGCGCTCGCACCGCCCGCCGCGCGCCAATCACGGGCGCGTGTGACGCTCTGACATCACAGCCGCCCGGGTCCAATCAACGGCGGGGGAGACGGTGTTGGGATCCCTGCTGCTACCTCCCCTCCCTCCCTCCCCCCTCCCCCCCCACCCTCTCACCCCCCACCCAACCCTCGCTTTTAAAATCTCAGCTGTTAAATCCTGTTAATGATGGACTTTAAAAGCGTATGGATAACAAGGAAATCAAAGCGAGGTGACGCGGCTGTGGCGGGAGAAGCCGCCCTCCGCCCTGGACGCGCGCGCGCACACTGGAGGTGTGTGTGGTCGCAGGTAGGCCCGATAAATAGTCCATAGGCCTACATGCCTTTCATTTTTATGAATGTTGCGTATTTTTCTACTTTCTTTCATTTTTCTTATGGTCTTCTATTTTATAGTTCATATTTTTTCATGTCCTTTATTCTTTTTCTTTCTTTCTTACTTTTGTTATACAAAATATGCGTCTTTTTTTTTTTTTTTTTTTTTACATTAGTCTTAATAGTAGCCTATTCATTTGGACTGATATTCAAGCCATATTGTTATTAACAATTCCTACAATGTAGACTAATTGTAACTGTTTTATCTGAATTTAAATAAAAAGGTTACACCATCTTTATAGCCTACAAAGAAGTAGCCCATAATCGTAGATATGCTGGACACTGAAACGACTGCAGCGTTTTTAATATCTGGAAATGCGCAGCAGCAGCAACAACAACAACGACAACAAAAACAACAACAACGACAACAACAACTAACAACAGCTCGTGTTGAATAATAACAGCTTGCACATCTTGTGTCCAAACTATGCGAGTCGGAGGAGTCAGACGGGCCAGTTCACCTTTTCATCCAATTAACGGCTGTAATTAGATGGATGGACCGGGTTCAAAATGAGCAAAAGGCGACGTCGCGGAGCAAAGGTCAAGCGGGGTGTCATGAGGTCATTACAGCGAGACATGGCCGATAGCCTGGGCCCCATCCTCATGCAGACGACGCCCTGTTTTTACCGCCGCACATTTAGCAGTGGCGACAATAGCGTGATTATAATAGAGACGATAACGTTGTTGATAACGCCAACTAGCCTACCGGATGTTTTTTTAATTGAGTCACTATGACCTAATGACTATTATTTTATTTTTTTTGTTACTAATTTTTTTAACTCAAATTTCAACTGGTTAGGCTATTTTTCGTCATTTTTGAATGAGCGCTGCAGATACGGGACGTGTGAAAAACGCCGGTCTTCCTGCCAATCACAGCCCAGTATGAGCATCACGTGTCAACACGTCGTCCGTCCAGCGACACTTCGTGCAGCTCTGCGTCGTCCTGTGTGAAGCGGGACAGTTAAATAGTGGGATAGGCTGGTCAAACACACAGAAATGCCAACATATTCTTAATCTGCTGCTGGATCTTGGCAAACCTGCAGCTTGTTAAGTCCCTTGTGGTTAGGCCTATATTTTAGGTTAAAAAAATGAAAGAATTTCGTGCAGTCGGATTTGGAGGATTTTCAGATTCATCAAACTTATCCTGAACAACACGCAACAGAAACAGTTTCCATACGCTCTTGTTCAACAATACCACTAAAATGTACTATTGAGGAGTCCAAGAGCCAAGAGATTGATGTAGAGATTGTAAAGATCAGGTTTTGTTTTTCATATATAACATTCTGCATTTATATTAATAAAAAAACAATTAGATAAATAACAAATTGACCGGTGCACACACACACACATACACACACATACACACACACACGCAAACACGAATGAAACAAAGACATGCACATAACCATATGTACACATACTGTTTACATACTCACACACGCAATTGCACATGCCACACAAAAACACATTCATACAATCAAGCTGTTTACTAACTCCTATCGTAGATGTACACAGCGTTCAGTTCGGCACTAAACACACTCTCCTCCTCTCTCCTCCCACATATCATCCCTTTAAGAAGAATTAACACAGCGTCCCATGTCATGCCTTAATGACATCCCAATGGAATACTGCCAGTAGTGGAAACACGTCCACTTTGTTACTGTAAACTATTGCTTCAGAGTCCAGTATTATCCACTACTACAACACACACACACACACACACATGCACATGTGTGCACACACACACACACACACACACATACTTGTGCACGCTCACACACACACACACACACCATCTAGCGTGACCTACAGTCAACCTTAGTCTGGGCCAGGGCGCAGGGGGCCAACCGATCAGAGATGCATCTTTAAATTCTGCACATCCATTGGCTGAGACCAGGCCAGGTGGGAGGGGCCCAGGGCTGATAAGGAGGAGTGCAAATGGAGAGAGGGGGCTAGGGTGGAGTGTAGGCAGGTTATAAAGTCAGAGAGAGAGAGAGAGAGAGAGAGAGAGAGAGAGAGAGAGAGAGAGAGATAACAAGCTCTCTGTGCAGATAGCAGTGCTGGAATGATTAACCTGCATGGAGAGCAGGACAGAGAGGAGGGAAGACAGAGGCAGGAGGTGGGGAACTCAGTGAAGGGAGTAGTAGGAGGAGCAGGAAGAGGAGGGGAACCTGAGGAGGTCAGTGTGGAGGAGACACTAGTGGGAAAATAGAGTGGGGAGAACAGGAGGGATTCAGAGAGGAGCTCTGTGACAGACAAGTAAATGAAATGGAAATACGAAAAACAGTTAGAAGAGAGAGAGAGCGAGAGAGAGAGTACAGACAAAAGAAAAGATAATAAATAATCAGACTGACAGACAGACAGACAGATAGATAGATAGATAGATAGATAGATAGATAGATAGATAGATAGATAGATAGATAGATAGATAGATAAATAGACATACATACAGACTGACAGACAGACTTTTAAATGGATAGATCGATCGCAGAATTGATAGATAGACAGGCAGACTGGCAGATAAATAGAAAGATAGATAGATCGTAGATCGATCGATCGATCGATAGATAGATAGATAGATAGATAGATAGATAGATAGATAGATAGATAGACAGACAGACAGACAGACAGACAGACAGACAGACAGACAGATAGATAGATAGATGTGTGTGTGTGAGTCTTCACGAGGTGAGTACAAGGCTTACACCAATGGGCTGCTAAGGGTGCATAAACACATAATTAAAGTGTAATCAACAACCTGGTCCCCAGGAACTAGGAAGCCAGCTAACATAACACAAACAGTTCATCACTAGAAATATACTATACCAACACTGGAACCTTGCTGAATAAAACAACTACACACGTATTACTTTACAAAGCACAATACATTTGCATAATTCGTTTTTGAAGGAATATACTGTACTACATATTGATTAAGTTATTTCCATCATTATTGACTATTAC
>JAOPHQ010004275.1:230000-242500 GCA_030340625.1 Merluccius polli | reverse complement strand
GGCCAACACGTGGCACTGGAGGAGGAGGAGGAGGAGGAGGAGGAGGAGGAGGAGGAGGAGGAGGTGATGATGGTGGAGGAGGAGGTGGTGATGGTGGAGGAGGAGGTGGAGGAGAGGGAGGAGGTGGTAAGGGGGGGGGGGGGGGGGGGGGGGTGGAGGAGGAGAGGAAGGAGAGGGAGGAGGTGGTAAGGGGGGGGGGGGTGGAGGAGGAGAGGGAGGAGGTGGTGGGAGAGAGGGAGGAGAAGGTAGAGATGGAGGTGGTGGAGGAGGAGGTGGTGGGGGAGAGTGAGGAGGAGGTAGAGAGGGAGGTGGTGGAAGAGGAGGTGGGGGAGAGGGAGGAAGAGGTAGAGGGGGAGGTGGTGGAGGCGGAGGAGGTGGTGGGGGAGAGTGAGGAGGAGGTAGGGGAGGGGGTGGAGGAGGAGGAGGAGGAGGAGGTGTTGGGGGAGAGGGAGGAGGAGATAGAGGAGGAGGAGGTGGAGGAGGAGAGGGAGGTGGAGGGGGGTCTCTGACAGGCATTTGGACAGGTGGCAGGGGTGAGCTGTCCACTCTAATGTAAGTCGACGCCACCCCCCCTCACCCCCTTCACCATCCATCCAGTCAGCCAGCCAGCCAGCCAGCAAGTCAGATCATTCAGCCATCCATCCAGCCAGCCAGCAAGTCAGATCATTCAGCCATCCATCCAGCCAGCCAGCAAGTCAGATCATTCAGCCAGAAAGTCACTCAGTCATCTGGGTGTTGAGCCAGCACTGCAGGGCTATAGCCAATTAGCCAGTCAGCCATCAAGTCAGACTGGAGGCAGCCTCCTTGATCAGACAGGCAGAGAGGGAGCGCGTTTGTATATTTTCAGAGCTTCGCAGGCAGCTGCGAGTGCGTGCGGTTTGGGGGAGAGAAGAAAGTGCACGTGTTTGATGGAGTGCATGGGTGTGTATGTGAAAAGAAAAGACAGAAAAAGAGACTTTAGTATGTTTGTCTTTACATTTGTGTCTGGACGTGTGTGTGTGTGTGTGTGTGTGTGTGTGTGTGTTTTGCTACGGACCACCCATAGGCCTCTGGGTGAGGCCTGGGCCTGGATTAATTACAGTCCCCATGTGAGGTGGTTTTGTGGTGGGGGGGTACACCTGTGAGCTGTGGAGTAGCTCCGTCACTGGAAACCTCAAGATAGCTCACTGGTACAGGAGAGGAAGGTGAGCCAGCAGGGGCTAAAAAAATGTCTCCCAACTTTTCAACTCTTTTCAGACCAAAGGAACTCTTAAACACATGTTTTAGATTCTCATTTGTCTAAAAACGAAAAAATGTCAAAAATGTCAAAAATGACAAGAAAAGAAATACAGCTATGCTGTTTGGTTGAACTCGCCAAAGAGCTTGCTGTAAGAATTTTTTGATGGAAAAAAAATGGAAATAAAAAAACGTACAATGAATAGAAAAATTCTGGACCTTTGATGCGTGCGTGGAATTAGACTATTCCCAGTTAAAGACAAGGAATTAGACTCTATTCCCAGTTAAAGACAAGGAATTAGACTCTATTCCCAGTTAAAGACACGGAATTAGACTTTATTCCCAGTTAAAGACAAGGAATTAGACTCTATTCCCAGTTAAAGACATGGAATTAGACTCTATTCCCAGTTAAAGACAAGGAATTAGACTATTCCCTGTTAAAGGCAAGGAAATAGACTCTATTCCCAGTTAAAGACAAGGAATTAGACTCTATTCCCAGTGAAGGCAGATGGGCTCTCCTCTTAACAATGAACTCCACTGGTTCACAGATTCACAGGCTCCAAACTATTCAGCATTCAAAAGTAAAATGCATTCACTAAAACAATACCTATTGCAGAAAAAGCACCACCCAATTACAAAAAAACATCAAGATGACAATTTAGTCTCTCTGGTCCTCAAAGTGCTCTCGATGGGGGGGTAGGAAGGGGGTGGGGGGTAGAAGGGGGAGGGGTGTGGGTTAGCAACTTCTCATCTTGGTAGCGGCCCCCGAAACCTAGGCTCCCTGTTGGAGAGATATATAGGGGTCGCCGGTTTACGGGGACCCCGGCACATATTAAACGGCGCTTCAATCTCGGCCGGCCGCCGGTGCATCTCCCGGCGTTATCAAGGGTCTGAGGCGTTTTACTCTGCCACGGCAGCGGCGGTAAATCTGTCAGCCCCACGTTAGAAGAATCTGTCTCTCAGGCTGGCGGCGGACGCGGAGGACGAATTGTAGCTCTGTAGTTTGGAGAGGAGAGGAGAGCGAAGGGTGGGACAGGATAGAGGCGAGAGAGAGAAGGAGAGAGATGGAGGGAAGGAGAGAGAGATGGAGGGAAGTAGAGGGGAGGAGAGAGAGACTGACCTGTCAGCCCGCCCCATTCATCATCTGGACAAAATGGTTGCCTTCGTGTTTTTCCGCTGACTGACCAAAACAGCCCATGGTAAGCAAGTTTTAAGAGGACATGTAAGGGTGCGGCGATGGAGGGGACACTTTTTATTTCACTCTCTTTGCCGCCGTATCATCTGTATTTCATTTTCTAAATGTGACAATTACACACAAAATAAAATAAAATTAGATATGCCTCTCCTTTTTCAGTTTTTTTTTTTACAAACGTGTGTGTGTGTTTAGAAAGGATTTGGCAAGACTAATTTTGAGCATGTGTTGGAGAATTACAAATGTTTAAATGACAGATTAAACAAAGAGATAGAAAAGAGAACATGTAAAACATATACTGTTAACTGTACATAAACTACTCATCCATCTCAAATCATTTAATTGAACCTAAATGTCTTTGGAGGTGACATACGAAAGACGCAAATGCGTCACAAAATGCGTCGATTAGAACAACAAGGTTTTCCTTCGCCCACCAAGACAGCGTGTGGTGGACAGGTGCTCAGGTGTGTCTCTTTCCGTCTGTCTGTCCAGTCCTTCTGTCTCTCTGACGACCCACCAATGCTCTGAAAATCAGCACATGTTTACAGCACATTCTGCTCAAGAATTGTATGTATGTATTGTATTGTATTGTATTGTATTGTATTATATGGTTTCATATAAATAAATAAATAATAATAATAATAAAAAAACTAGTTCTTGCTTTGGTAAATACTCTGTGGTACAGGGGCTGGGTTTGTGGGGCCTTCGTGCCACGTGTGAGCTCAAGGTAAACTCTTACCTTGAGCCGGGCTTTGATGGAGGTTTTGCTACGCTACTGTTTACAATTGCTATATAAAAAATGGGTAAACTGGTAAACAGGGAGGGTGAGTGGCAGACAAACAGTCCAGAGAAACAACAACACAAACAAACAGCTTGGGGGGTTCCCAGAGGTTATCCTCTCTCAATAGTAAATTGTTGTTCAATTATTTATCTTGAGCTCGATATTGTTGCGCTTTTAATTTTGTATTATTCACAATGCTCTCTTTGACCCCACGTTTGTTTTGTTTTTTGTCGCACTTTTACGATGAAATCTAAGGCTGTGAACAATATATTATTATTATTGGTATTATAAGGCTTAAGCTTATAACCTCACAGATGGATGATGTTTCATTGTAGAGACACGAAAATGTAACCAGGGTATCAAAAATAGGAATTGCTTGTACTTACTTATATTAATAAAACAATTTGAGGAAAACAAAATGCCCCCAGTCACTAAAGGCCTAAAATGTGACCTCTGTCCTCCGTCATCACCTTAACTTAATCTTATTTGTGTTGTCATTGAAAAGTGACAAGAAACAACTACAACAAAGGGGCCGACACAACCCTAACAACAATAACAATCAAGTTTACAATTTTGATCAATCATCCTACACCAGTGATGACCATGATGTGTGTTTGTGTGTGTGTTTGTGTGTGTGTGTGTGTGTGTGTGTGTGTGTGTGTGTGTGTACCTGCTTCTCGATATTCATATTGAGTGTGTGATGAATGATGTCGTCCAGAGGCAGTCTGTCAATAACCATGGGCAGGAAATAAAGACACAAACCCTCCCACCCCCATCACCACCATCCCACCCACCTCCGCTCCCAATGGACGATGTGAAGGGGCGGGGGTGGGGGGAGGGGGGAGGAGGGGGGACATATAGATCATCGTAACAGCCAATAATAAATGGATCATGCTTCTATGTTTTTAAAGCCCTTGGCAGCTGTATTGAATGGGAAACCTTGTGTGTGGGAGAAAATAGAGCTTTATTGATCAGAGGAAAACATGCCGAGCGAGGGGGGGGACGTGGGTGGGTGGGGGAGATAGAGGGGTGGTGGGTGTTGAATAGAGGGGAGCAGCCACTAGGAGGAGAGAGAGAGAGAGTGAGAGGGGAAGAGAGAGAGAGTCTCAGAAGAAATTTGGGTAAACCTCTTTCTCCGACAGACATCCAGGACAAACATTTCTATAGTTCCTCCAACACACACACACACACACACGCAAGCATACCACACACACACGCAAGCATACCACACACACGCGCACACACACTCACACACACATACACACAGGTCTGTGCACGTAGATGGCCAGATAATGACGAGGCTGTTGACCTAAATATAATGTGTGCGGTCACGCTGAAACGTGGAGCGCCGATTTCCTTTTTCTTTTCATACTTGTATCGTTTGTTTATCTTGAAGTTGAGGTCCAGTGTGTATTTTTCGCCCTATAGCTTTTGTATTATTTAGCCATAGAGTCTCCTGAGGCTACCGAAAGGAGGTTTTGGGTCATAGTAACTTAGTAGTAGTTTCTCCGTAATAGAAATACTATGTTGAGATTATAATACTACCGCAAGGGGCTCTAGTTCTACACGCCGGCGTCAACTCACGCATGTTTGTTTTTTCAGTTGCCCCTGCCAAGCTCCAATTCCAGAAAGGATTTTTCGACTCATTATTTTCTTCCTATTTTTCTTTTCTCTGTTTTTTCATTTTTTTTCGTGTTCGTTTAAATTTCTCCTTCCCTCCTGCCGAACTCCAGCGAGGGAGGCCCAGTAACACACAGACAGGGTCGCCAACCAATTTAAACAGCAGGGTTTTGGTCAAGCTAAACGCTGGTTAGAAGGAACACTGCGGCTTCCAGAATACTTTGTCTGTGGCCAGACAATTAAGGATTTAGGTGTGGTGATAGGAAGAATGTCGAAATCGGATCCCCATGGCCCACACCCTACCTCTCTCTCTCTCTCTCTCTCTCTCTCTCTCTCTCTCTCTCTCTCTCCCTCTCTCTCTCTGCCTTACTTCCCTGCTTGCTTTTCTTTTGCGGCTAGTTCTCTACACACTCTCTGTCTTCTGTCTGTCTTAATGCCTATTCCCGCTTTTCCCTAATCTCTACAACTACTTTTTCTTTTTCTTTATTGTCAATCTTTATACCACTTTCCTTCCTGGTGGACTTACTGGACACACCACATGTTGAGCCTCTGACTCCAGTCAGGCCTCCAACCTCTTGTACCGGGTCTCCACACTGTTGTCTCCACACTGTTGTCTCCACACAGGGTCTCCACACAGGGTCTCCACACAGGGTCTCCACACAGGGTCTCCACTATGGGCCTTCAGTCTTCGTATCCCCACTGGGCCTCTAAATTGTGTAAATTCACTGGGGTCATCAACACCTTCACACTACTTTGCATTGGAAGGGAATTTGACAAGTGGAAGAGAGAGAGAGAGAGAGAGAGAGGGAGAGAGGGAGAGAGGGAGAGAGGGAGACAGAGAGTGAAGTGAGTGGGGAAAATAAGGCGTCTATTAGAGAGACAGGATAGAAGATTCCCTTGTGTATCTCTCTGCCTCTCCACCTCTCTCTCTCTCTCTCTCTCTCTCTCTCTCTCTCTCTCTCTCTCTCTCTCTCTCTCTCTCTCTCTCTCTCTATCTCTCTGTCTCTCTCTCTCTCTCCCTCCCTCTCTCTGTCTGCCTTCTCTCGCCCTCTGTCTCGCCCTCTGTAACCTGTGGAACAGTAATGGGAACCTATCCATCAAAAAGGTTGACATCGGAGACTTCCTGTTACAGAGGCTGTCCTGCAAAGCACACACCAAATAACCACCTCATGTGTTAAAATAGCTGGCGTTCACCACAGGCACTTTTCATCACTCTCAGTCACTCTGCCTGAATGAAGGCCTTTAGATGCAGCCTAAGCCTACTCAGATTAAAAACTGTGATTAAAAGACATGGATGTGACCGCCGTCGCAATCCACAGTTTTTACTTATATCCATCTATCTCTCTATCTCTCTATCTATCCATCTATCTATCTATCTATCTATCTATCTATCTATCTATCTATCTATCTATCTATCTATCTATCTATCTATCTATCTATCTATCTACCAATCCATCTATCTATCCATTAAAGGAACAAAAAGAAGAAAAAGGAGAGAAAAAGTGACCATTTTGAGGTCAAAACATGAGAAGGCCGCTCTGCACTTCATCAGTGACATTCTGACTCAGTCAGAGCCAGTCAGCCAGTCGGTCAGTCAGCCAGCCATTCAGTCAGTCAGTCAGTCAGTCAGTCAACCAGTCAGTCAGCCAGACAGACAGATAGCCAGCCATCCTGGGGTTCCACACAGGACATGTGTCTTCTCTTCATCCATCACAGCAGTCAGCAGTCAATGGAGGACGAATCGGAGAAATCTCTTCTAACAGCGGTCTTGAAGCTGACATATGTCGTCCAGAAGAGCTCTTATCGAACTCACTAAACTGCAGCACCCTGCCTTTTGACCCTATGAAGTTTTCCCATAATCCCCCCCCCCCCCCCACCACCACCACCCCTCTAGCACTGTCCACAACTTATGATCCATTGCACCATATAGACCCCCCCACACCCCTCTGCACTCATACCCTGCAATTAAGTCAATTAGGATTCTCAGGATCATGTCTCGACAAATCACTGAGGTCCGACGGGCCGGGCGGGGGCAGCTGGATGGGTGGGAGGGGGGGTGGGGGGGTGGGCAGACAGACGAGATGAGCCACCGGACGGATAGAGTCATCGCTCACCCTAAGTGGGCTTGTCCTGACGCAGGCTGAGATAGACCCCCAGTGGTAATGGACCTGTTTGCCTTGACTCCTGCTCGCCCCTGGCATCCAGAGAGGCGTGAATAGGAGATCCGGGTCAAGCAGTTGAGTTCTGCTGTGAAATGAGATGGCCGAAGCCATTTGGAAATGAATAGATGCCTGCCTTTTCTTTTTTTTTTTAGGAGGTGATTGCCCACGCTTGTATGAAGGGAAGAAATAATATGCCGTTTATTTTGAAGGACTTTGGTCCGATGAGGCAACTTAAGGTTGACGTTTTGAGATTTGCAGGTCCTGTATTTTGAGACCATGCTACTCACAGAGGATTTTGCTTATTTGAAGATTGATACAAACTAACGTTATTATTTATTTTTCTCACGTTATTTTTCTTCTGCTTAATCGACTGTCAAACATACACAAAGACAATACACATGCATGGTGGAATTGATGGAAGTCATAGGCAGAAAGAAAGAAAGATTGAAGAGATGGAGATGCAGGAGTGAGGGAGAAAGGGATGAGAAAGACAAAGAGAAGGAGCAGGCAAGAGGGAGAGAGGCACAGAGGGAGGAGATTTGTGGCGGTATTATAGGGGTAAAAAGAAAGTTTTAAGGGGATAGATACATGAAAGAGAGGGAGAAAGGGATGAGAGGGAAAGCAGAGAGAAGTAAAGAGAGAGAAGAAGAGATGGAGGAGAGAGGAGGTGGGATGGGGGAGACTGTACAGCAGAATGGGGGGAGAAGTTGACAGAGGGAGAGGAGATGGAATGGGGGTGTGATAGAGGCAGAAAGGAGGATGGAGAGAGAAGAGAGGGAGAAAGGGACGAGAGAGACAGAGAGCGAGACAGCGGGAGAGAGAGGAGGGGTTGAGGAGATGGGGAGAGAGGGACAGGGAGAGGTGATGAGCGGGGGGGTGGTATGATAGGGGTAAGAGGGATTTCCTGAGGCGACAGTATCAATAGATTTAACATGTCCTCTGGTGCTCTTTTTACTGTGTCTGTGCTGGCTTCCCAGCCCTCGTTCCCACATAAAACACATCATCGGCCTCTTCCTCTCACACACAGCTTGCAAACACGTTGAGCGGCGACATTTACAGCAAAAAAAAATGGGGGGATGGGGTGGGGAGTGTAGGGTTGTGTAGGGAGTGGCAGATGTAGCAGTGTGTGTGTATGTGTTTTTTTTTGTGTTTTTTGTGTGTGTGTGTGTGTGTGTGTGTGGTTGTGTGATGGTTCTACTCCTCAAGAGACAACTTGTTAAAGACTAAAAGACACACACACACACACACACACAACCTGGGTACCTACCAGACCTCAGTAGACCCTTTCCTACGGTCAAATATCTTCATAT
This sequence comes from Merluccius polli, assembly GCA_030340625.1. Lineage (NCBI taxonomy): Eukaryota > Metazoa > Chordata > Actinopteri > Gadiformes > Merlucciidae > Merluccius > Merluccius polli. The sequence continues at coordinate 234,220 of JAOPHQ010004275.1, read as the reverse complement.
CACATATACGATTAAGTGTATTGATTTGTAATTACTTACCACCCACTGGTGGCTAACAGAGGCTGTAGCAGACAGAGAGAGAGAGAGAGAGAGAGAGAGAGAAATAGAGGAGGAGAAGTTGGGAGAGAGTGGCGGTATGGACTAGGGAGGGCAAGGGAGGAAGGGGGAGACAGAGGGAGGAAAGGGGGAGACAGATGGATGAAGGGGGAAAAAAGAGGGAGGAAAGGGGGAGACAGAAAGAGGAAAGGTAAGACAGAGGAAAGAAAGGGGGACACAGATGGAGGAACGGGGAGACAGAGGGCAGAAATGGGGAGACAGGGAGGAAAGGGGGAGACTGGGGGAGGAAGGGGGAGACAGAGGGAGGAAAGTGGGAGACAGAGGGAGGAAAGGGGGAGGAGGTCTGTGGTGGATTGTGGGTTGTAGCTGCTGCTGGCTCAGCACAGCGGGCAGGAGAGGCTAGCTTGAGGTGATCTGTTTTCCTCAGGAAATATCTGCAGAGGCTAGCAGGGGGCTAATGGCTTCTAGCAGGGAGGCTAACAGAGTGCTGGCAAAATGCTAAAGGGATTCAATGGGGGGAGCCTACCAGGATGGCTAGCAGAGGCTAGCAAGCTGCTAATGGGGATTAGCAGAAGGGTAAATGGGTGCTTGGAAAAGTTTGATGAATCACAATGCAATAGAAGAATGTTAACATCTATGTTACAAGATAATATAAACAATGAATAACCAATACAACTTATACAACAACTAATAATTAACTCAAAAATCTCAACTTAATCCATTTCATCTATAAGATATTCTACGATTCGCCTTATTTTAGTTGAACATTTTTCACAGGAACCGCCATTTTCTCTGTGAGTGTTTTAAAAAACAGGATCCGAGCGTCCCGCCGCGTGCGACAGCCATCACATCCCTCATCAGCTCCATCAGGGAGTCCCCCTCATCCAGGAAGTAGCCTGACAGCTCAGTACCCAGCATGCCCTGCAACCAGAGAGCTCACAATTAATACGTGATGAATGCGGAGGGTCAGGCACGCAATGTGGCCGAGTGGAAAACCAAACATATAGAGATCTCAACATGTGGTCTAGAGAGGGGGGGGGGGGAGCAAAAGAGAGAGAGATAAATGGAGTGAGAGATATAGAGAGAAAAAGAGAGAGAGAGAGAGAGAGAGACAGAGAGAGAGAGAGACAGAGAGACAGCGAGAGAGAGGGTAACTGACAGATGAACAGTGAGAGAAAGGGATGATTGTGTGTATATTTGCGTTAGCATGCAGAACAGTGTGTGATAGAGGACAAAGTGGTGAAAAGTATGTCCAGGTGCATTATGTGTGGGCAGGTGTGCCTGTGGGGGACATAGAGAGAGAGAGAGAGAGAGAGAGAGAGAGAAAGAGAGAGAGATAGTGTGTATATGCATGTGAGCATGTATGTGTGTGCATGTGTGTGTGTGCATGAGTGTATTTGCTGATATGTGTGCATGTGTGTGTGTGTGTGTGTGTGTGTGTGTGTGTGTGTGCGCGTACATATGTGTGCATACGTGTGTGTGTGTGTGCATGTATGTCGCGTGCACGTATAAATATATAACGTTTTCCTGAATTTCTTCCTGTATATTTGTGAAAGCAAATCTTCAGGGTCGCCGTTTGTTGCCCACCGAGGGATCAGCCGGGAGATTAGAGCTGATCTCCACCTTTCAAACTTCATCAGATCGACACAGCAGCCGAGCACCGGCACACAGCGCAGCCAGAGCTTGTATACGTAGAAGACACCCCTGCGGGAGAGACATAAACGCACCCTTACCTTATATATACAATCTGGTTGTGTATATATAGATACACCGGTGCACCGCTTCCTCCTGGCGAGATGTTCTCTGCTTACACGCCGCCTCCTGGAATTTACAATCATCGCTTCTCTCAGAACCGTAAAGACGGCGGAGGATTTTTAGCTTTCTTTCGCTTTTTTCGCCGTGCGGTCGAATACGGCTCGGCCGCGTTTCGCTTTCCATCGGCGAGCCGGCGGCTGGCTTCATCTTTGGTGGTTTTACCTCTGGGTTGTGCTAATGAGCGAATCCCAACGAAAAAAAAAGTACTTTGGAGAGACTTTTATTTTGTGAAAAACCCCCCTGCTGCCTGGTGTTGTTTGTACCATGGGTGTGGGCCCGTGTTGTGAACCAGGACAGGTGCGTGAGTCACCAGCAGCAGTTGTTGAACACACCAGCTAAAACAATCTAACTCCTTGATGTAAATAGGAAACTACCAAAAACATGTCAAGAGGAAGGGAAATCTAGGATCGCCGTCCAAGTTGTGACTACAGCGGTGCGTGCGTATAAATAAACATATGCATGATGTGTATGCGTGACAATGTTTATCTGCCAGTAAAGACAATTGTAGATGTGTGTGTTTTTGTGCGATTGTGTGTGCATGCATACATTTATATACTGTATGTGCACATGTATGTCTGTGTGTACGTGTGGGCACATCTGTGTATGTGTGTGTTTGTTTGTGTGCGTGCATGTGTGTGTATGTGCGTTCGTGTGCACGTGTGTGTAGGTATCTGCGTGCATCCGTGTGTTTGTTGTGTTGTGCATATGCATTAGTGCATGGGCACATGCATGTATGTGTGTGGCATGTGTGTGTGTGTTCCTGTGTGTGTGTGTGCCTGTGTGTGTGTGTGCCTGTGTGTGTGTGTGTGTGTGCGTGCATACGTGTGTGTGTGTGTGTGTGTGTGCGTACATACGTGTGTATGTGCGTGCATTTGTGAGTTAGTGTTCACGTCTCAGGAAGAGATAGGAAGCTGATGTCCACTTGTGATCAATGAGCCGCCGTGTTGTGTTGTGTTGGGAGGAAGCAGCGCTGTGGACTGGGGTGTGTGTGTGTGTGTGTGTGTGTGTGTGTGTGGGGCGGGGGGGTGTTTTGTAGACAGGCGGATATGGGAACAAGTTTAGAGAGGATGCAGATAGGCCTGGTGGGGCCAGACCTGGCAACACCCCTGCCTGGATATTAAGTCATTAAATACAGAGAGACAGCCAGACAGACAGACAGACAGACAGACAGACAGACAGGTAAGGAGAAAGACAGACAGACAGGCAAGGAGACAGACCACAACACAGGGAGACAACGTAGGGAAGCAGAGAGAGAGGCAGACAGACAGACAGAGAGACAGACAGAGAGGCAGGCAGAGGGGAAGAGAGACAGGCAGACAGACAGACAGGGAAGCAGTTTGTCCAACGCACTAGAAGCTAACTGAGAAATTTGAATAACAGAAAAGATACAAATGAAAAGTGATTTTCTATGTAGGTGGCTGGTATTATAAGCACATTATTAGACACTCTTTTTTTTTTTTGCCTTCAGTGAGGCGATCGTAAATCTTCCAGAAAAAGAGAGACTTTAGAGTGTTCCTCTAAAAATACACTTGGTTTCTCCTCTGAGAGGTGAGAGGGCTGCACGTGTGGTCTCACCTTTTGGGAGAGGAGTTACTGTAATATCACAGCTGGAAGCAGGTTAGTCTCGCGGCTACTACACCCCTAACTTCCCCACCCGACCCCACCTCACCCACTCACTAACCCCAATAAAGAGCGGTCCTCCCTTTTCTCTTCTCTCAAAACCCGACTCTCACTCTCAACGTTAAAACAGACAGAACGTATCTTTCTCTAAGAACGCTCTCATGGCTATGCAACAAATGTAAATAAAAAAGGTGTTCAGTCGAAGCGAAACTCTCCCCTCTCTCTCTCTCTCTCTCTTTCTCTCTCTCCCTACCTCCTTCTTCTCTTGTATTCAACCGTGCGTCGTAAGTGGCGGTCGGTCCCACAAATGTTTTCACAGGGCGGTTGGTTTCCCCTCCACTGTACTCTAGCGCTCGCCAGACCGTGGCCGACAGTGGAAGAAGAAGCTTGTTCAACATGTTTCCCTCCTCCACACCGACCCCCCCCCACCCCCACCCCCACCCCGTCGCTATATTTTCATCAAAATGGAGAACGCTATCCCTCCCTTTTTCCAAAACCACCCAGGAGTAAGGGAAACCTCTTGGTGCCAAGAAAAGAGGTAGTGGTGGTGGTTGGGGTGTGTGGATGGGGGGGGGGGGGGGGGGGGGAGGCTGGCTGGGCACCGAGTACGTCCAGTGACATCACATGATTTAAGGCAGAGTTTAAGTACAGACTGCCGACGTAGGGTTAACGCACCCCCCCCCCCCCCCCCCCACGAAATAAATAATTCAGCCCAAAAACCCACGACG
>JAOPHQ010004275.1:222500-225000 GCA_030340625.1 Merluccius polli | reverse complement strand
ACACACACACACACACACACATGGTGATGAATAGATACTGCGGTGCTCAGTGACAGCTTCCACATGCACAGTGGTGACACAATCTATACAGAGAAATTAATCAACGCACAGCGCCATGACATGCATGTCAGTACATCGTCTGTCCCCCTTGCTGTGTGATTACCCTCGGGGGCCCCTGGGCTAGGGGCCCCCTCTGGTACTTAATTAATTAAGCTGTGTTTGTGCGTGCAGGTGGGGTGTGTCTCACGAGTGCGATGTGTGAGCCGGTGTTGCCTTGTGTTGTTACAACTTACTTTGTTTGATGTCTGGCACTCACTGCATTCGGAAGCTAGGTTGACTTTGTGTATGTCTGTAAGTTATGGGTAGAAAATGAAATATATTAAAATACCTTTAACATTCAATAAAAGCTTAACGAACTTTGACTTTTGTCAAAAACGTTGTTGTTTGATATATGCACAATATAATCCTTTTTTCGAAAGTAGCAAAAAAAAATCCAATTAATTATATTATTAATTATATTAAAAAACTAGTAAAACATGTTTTTTCTTTTCTTTTGTTTCTTGTAAGAAATATTTTGTATTAATGTTGTAATATGTTTATAATAAATGTTTTGTATATGTTATTTCTTCACATGATTGATGTTCAATCAATTGATTTAATATAAATCATCAATAGTATTTATCCACCCACACACCCACACTCTTCACATACACCAAACTAAAAAGGTCCAATTCACAGGTGAAAGATGGTTCCTTTGATTTCCTGGTCCCCAGAGAGAAAGGTGCTGATTGGCTGTAGGTGTGGCCGACTCCCCAGAGGCATCTCGAGGTTGACATGGCAACACATGTCACCACTTCACAATAGGCTTGACGCAGGAGACTTTGACTCATTTCATTTTGAACCCACTCATTCCTCTCCTGTCTGTCTTATTATTAATGATGGCTAATGATACCACATGTGGATAGGTCATTTGTCACCTTAAAAACAAGAGGCCCGTTGTCAAAAGATCCATTATGTATTTTTACATATCCCATAGTATGTTCTCTTCCACAGGTTTTAATGCAGTTGTTATGGAATAAACTTATATAGCAAACATTATCACCAGGCTGTTATTCTCTAAGCTGTCAAAGGTGATGTTCGGGTTTGAACTAAAAATGTTTTAGGATAGATGGATTGATTTGTATTTTGCCTCCATCGAGACCAAAACACAACAGCTATAACAACCTTTCAATGTTACTCATTTAGCTCAGAGGGCACCAATGTGATTTCAATAATAAGTAAAAAAATCAGAAAACTGAAACAAACCAAAAAAAAACAACAAACAACCCAAAAAAGGCTGTATTCAGAGGGTCCTGATGCTTCTGTTGCACGGAGACCAGACCTCTCATCAACTGTTGGTTTCAAGGTCGCTCCGCTCGCTAGCTATTGTCCTTTTGGCTACTCCTCAACGGTCGTTGCTTCCCCCACCCGGTTAAAAAACATAGCTCCAGCTCAACAATGACACAGGCCTGCCCCCCCCCCCCCCCCCCACCCTTCCCCTCACAATGAGCGATAACACAGAGCTTTCATTAGCAGAAGCAGTCGCTCACACGCAGGGGCCCACCGAACGAGCATCATTCAGGAAATAAATACATTGTCAGACGAGCGGGAAGGACTGGGAAACAAAGACAGACATCGTAGAATTTTTAGATTTTTTTCGGAAAACCGCTCCCCCCCCCTTCCTTTGAAAGGAGTCGTGGCGATGAAAATATGTAATATAAATAAAGCTAGGAGTCCTTTGAAAGGCAAAGCTTTCCTTCCTGGTGCTGTTGTCCACTGGGGGGAACACGCCCACCCCAGGGCCCTTGCTCTTAAATTCCCAAAGACCACTCTGTCATCAGGGTCCCAACTGGTGCTTTCAAACACGCGATGGACCCAGACTCTCCCTCCACACACACACACACACACACTCACGGACCTACACGGTCACCCCCACCCTAACTGGCAGTCTCACCCCCTGCTTCCTCACCCAAGTCTGGAGCATCACCCCCCCCTCTCTTAAAGTCTTTGATATGTACCCTCCACCCACCCCTCCTTCCCAGATGGGAACTTTCCAATTTAGTTGTGTCTGTCCCCCCCCCCCCCCCACACACACACACACACACACAAACTCTTCCTATTGCTGTATCTCTGTTTTACTCACTCATACACACTCATTTTAACACAGCGTCCAGTCGTACAGATTGTGTTTGTGTGTGTGAGTGTGTGTGTGTGTGTGTGTGTGTGCATGTGTGTGTGCATGTGTGCGTGTGTGTGTGTGCGTGTCACTGTGCATTTGCGTGCACGCACACATATGTATGTGTGCGTGCGTGTTTCCCGTGTGGAAACAGTGAGTGAGAGAGCGAGTAAGACCTTCCCATCTCTTGTGATATTGGAGGCAGCCCTGCGGACGCAGAAGCCAGCAGAGATACTCTTACTGACAGATGATTGGAGGGCTGGAGGTCTGGGGTCTGGAGGAGAG
>JAOPHQ010004275.1:175000-217500 GCA_030340625.1 Merluccius polli | reverse complement strand
GCTGTCGAGGTCGACCACTGTTCAACGTCAAACGTATCAGAAAAAAGTTACTGCTAAACTAATCTTTTCCACCAGGGAAGAAGAAAATTGTTGTTCTGCCATTCTCGGCTATGATAGGGATGCATAATTAATAAATGAATAGAATTTGTTTTGCGATGGTGTGATGATTTTTCTACACTACAACTACTGTGTGTAGTACTGTAGCTTAGGGGATTTTAAAACAAGTTGAAAAAATGACACATGGTTTGTTAGTGAACTATTTTAAGTAGCACAAACCGCTCCTTCCGCCTATCCCTCCAACCCGCCAACCCCCCCCCCCCCCCCCCCTCCAGCACCAGGTGTGGGGACCTCAAGCAGATAGACAGATGTGAGCTGGCGATCACACAGTCTGGCCAATGCACCCCCTCTCCCAACATCCCACACCCCTTCAAGCATATCAACGCCACCCCCTCCCTCCCCAAGATGGAGTCATCAAATGAATCCTACTTCCACTTGGGGGTATTTGGGGGTATGGGGAATGTGAGTGTGTATGTGTGTGTGTGTGTGTGTGTGAGAGAGAGAGAGAGAGAGAGAGAGAGAGAGAGAGAGAGAGAGAGAGTGTGTGTGTGGGGGGGGTGGCAGACATAGGGACGGAGCGGGGGGGGCAGCAGAGAGTGGGAGGCCCAGCCGGTGGCGAAGACTTCCCCCGATGAAAAGGTCAACGGCACCTGTAAATCTGGACGCTACGGGGTGCAGCTGGCGGAAAGGGAGCAGGAGGGTTAAGGTGGGGGGGGGCTGTACAGTAAGTCAGCAATTAGCCTCATAAGAACCCTACTCTGCCACCTGTGACTTGGCACACATTCATACAGACAGACAGGCCTGTGCACGTGTTCACAAACACACACACACGTACATGTACTTACACACACACACACACACACACACAAACACCTACACACACATAGATTTATAAACACACACACACGTTCACATACACACACCTACAGACACAGAATTACACACACACACAGGCACACTTATGCACACATACAGACAGGCACACACACATGCACACAGGCACACACATGATGTCTGCACATGCATGCACACAGACAGTTTCCTGAGTAATTTTTTGTAGCGGTGGCTGGTTTTTCTTCTGGGTTCAGATCGCTCCTTTTTTCCCTGTGTAGGTTAGAATGCTGCTTTTATATGGAAAGTTCTGGAAATGTGTCATTTATCCAAAATGAAGACCATACTGGGTTGCTTCATGCTAAGGCGGCGGAGTCTTTGATTTTAATGGGAGCTAAGTCTGAAACAAATCAAAAGATATTTTATAACATGAGATAATACATCAGGGATAGATTATGGTGCATGGATGTTGTATTTCAAATTCAATTCAATTGTTGTGTTACTGTAATGGTCTCACAAATAAACTAGGAATATGATTAAAGTGTGTATGTGTGTGTGTGTATACTAACTCATAGTGCACACTATATTCATCATCTTCATCACACACAGCCATATGCTCCTATTTGTGTGTGTATGTGTGTACGTATGTGTGTGTGCATGTGTCTATGTCTATGTGTGTGTGTGTGTGTGTGTATGTGTGTGTGCGTGTGTCTATGTATGTGTGTAAACTGTGTGTGTGTGTGTGTGTGTGTGTCTGTGTGTGGGTATGCATGTGCATGCGCTCAAATGGATTTATTTCCTAGCTTCCCCACACCACGTCACCAGTTGGCAGCTGGGGGACGCTGTACGCTAGTTCTGGGGGTGTGGGTGGGGTGTGGATGTGGGTGGGGGGTGTTGAGGGCCTGGCAAGGGGAGGGCTGCTTCCTCCTCCCACGTCCCTGAAGGACGGGGCCCGCTGACAGATACCTGCTCCAGGCTGACACAACACTTCCTGGAGCCAAAACACGGCCAGGGCCCACCGAGGGCCCGGGGACACCTGTATGGATGTGTGGCTGCCCAACTACGTTACACCACACTGGAAACGCTGGCTAGCCCAGTTAACTTGTTGCTGCGCTTTTTATGTATTTCTACACCACATGTGTTTCTGGTTAGCCTAATTCAAAGTCTAAATACTACAAGGAGGGAGGTATATGGTTGATGGTAGAGATTGAAGAAATTGGACCGAGGCATTAGAAAGCATGTTACTGCAGAGTGGCCTTAATCGTCATTAATATAGGCCTATTATTGAAAAATGTGATGTTTGTAATTAATTTTGTGTTGTTGATGTTGTTTTTGTCTTGAAGATAATTGACACATTATGCCAAAACAGAAGGGGAACTTTCTACATGACAGATTAATACAATTGAATACAATAATTTGGTAATAAAATACCATAATAAACCATCTTATTGAAAATTGCATAGCGGGTAGGCTCAACACATGGTAGCTGAGTCTGGTCAGACAGAGAGAGAGCCAACGATAAATCAAAAAAACAATTTCTGAATGAGGCAGACCTGCAACGTTACACCTCTCAGCGCAAACCCCTTACACATACGTCCTTAAATATCAAGTCTAAAGCTATTTATTAATTGTTTAATGCATGTGAGCATACATACATGTCTATATTTATGTTTGGTTGTGTTTGTTTGCTTTAGGTTGAAACCCGAGTAGACACGGTACAGTTGAGTTGTGAGGAGGAGGAATGGCGGAGATGCGCTGACAGGCGCGCGGCGGCGCGGCGGCGCAGGAGCGCATTGTTATTTGGGACGGACCATGTGTTGGTCCGCAGGCTCGGGTTCCCGTCCGACCCGACGCTGGGGCGGTCCCGGCCTGGGGGGGGGCTTTGATGGATGGCCACACACACACACACACACACACACACACACACACACACACACACACACACACACACACACACACACACACACACACACACACACACACACCGGCCCTCTCCACACATTCTCGGTCTTATTTATGAGGGCCAACTCGAACAAGAGAAGTACCGTTGGTCGGACATAGTCGGATTTCAGCCTCCGTACGAGGCTAAATTAAGTAGAAGCAGGTGTGTCCCGAGTTTAACTGGACCTGGATGAGCCCAGTCATTCTCCACGTTTAGGGATATAATAAAGTGATTTGGGAGCACTTCGAAAGCTGCTGCAAAAGTTGTGAATCTTCAAAATGTTGGATTATCCTAAATAATTTAACATCATTTGAATAAGCTTGTCAACATAATATTTTTGTAATATTTTTTGGAATAAAATTGTATTTTTGTTACAATAACTTTATAATAATAATAATAATAATTTGTTATAATTTTAATAATAGGAATTATAAAAGTAATAATAATTATCGTTATTATTATGTTATTATTATTATTTTTTATTATTATAGACGATGTTGTCAGCGTTATTTCAAGGGCTGTGATAATTTTATCAGATCAACATGTAAATATATTTAACAAGTTCATAACACAATTTCTGCCTGATGTGCTTCATTTGATGATTGATGGGACGGGTTAAGCGCCTTGATCAAAGGTCAAGCCGTTTAGTTGAGTTGAGTTTAGTATGCTGAAGTCAAGCCTCGCACTCGGAACCGCAGAATGCGTACAAAGACCAAATCCCGCCCGCGTCCTTCGGGACTGGGGCCAATTAAGCACATTAAGACTGTTTCTCGTGATAGACGCTCATATTGGCTGCAGACGTCCACATTATACCTTATGACTATTCATGTCCTCTCGGAGACGATGGGCGAATATTATAATTAGAAAAGAAAAAAAAAGTGCGTGTGCTGCGGAGCCGGGAGACCTGACCATATTTCCCCCAGCAGTCATCCTAATATGCAGATGAACGCTGCGTTAGGCCGCAGAGGTACATTTGATATTTCATTCATGTGAAAGGAACAGGAAACGGCCAAGACAAACAAAAATACCCACAATGCCCCCGCCTGAACTCTCCCGAGGTTGCGCATAATTATCCCGGCCCCCCCTCACCTGCGCGTTCCGCACGCGCTGCCTCTCAGCGATCGAATACGCACACGCAGGCGCACACAGACACACACACACACACACACACGCACACACAAACACACGCGCGCGCACACACACACACACACACACGCACTCCCCAAATTCCGGCCAGCGCAGCACAGGCACGCGGCACAAAGATCTGGCGCGCGGCTTTGCGGCCGACCGCTCGGTCTTCAGGGGAGAAATCTCGCGTTGTTTCCTGACCCTAGCCGTGGTGGACGTGTTAATTGCCCTCCCGGGTTGGCGGCGGTGTTGGGGGTAAAAAGGTGCATATCCTTGATGGTGCAGCGGAGCTACCGCCGGTGACGGAAGCTTTCATCCCCCCTGACGTGGAGCACGCATATCCTATATCTCATTAAGTCAGCCGCTGGGACAGGCTGGGAGTGGAGTGTGTGTGTGTGTGTGTGTGTGTGTGTGTGGGGGGGGGGGGGGGGGGCGGAGTGCATGTGTACTGTAATTTTAAACACATATTGATATATAAACATATGGTATAGGCCTGTATATTTTCCACTCATTCACAGATAAGTACAGAATCTATATTGGATTGCAGCGTTTTGTGTGTGTGTGTGTGTGTGTGTGTGTATGTGAGAGAGCGAGAGAGAGAGAGAGAGAGAGAGAGAGAGAGAGAGAGAGAGAGAGAGAGAGAGAGAGAGTGTGTGTGTGTGTGTGTGTGGACCGGGTGCACTCATTGACACACCGCTCACAGCTGAAAAGGAAGTTAGCGAACCCACAAACAACTCTCTGAGAGAGAGAGAGAGAGAGAGAGAGAGAGAGAGAGATGGAGAGGGGGATGAGAAGTTGAGAAGGCAGGTAGGGAGAGGAAAGGGAAAGCATAATATTGAGATCGAGACAGAATGAGTGAGCGACATATACTCAGACATAAAGAGAGTGAGAGAGCGGGAGCCAGTGGAAAGTCCTCTATAATTAGACACAACATTACACTATCAATCTACCGCTGTCTGTAAGCTAACATGGCAGCCTGCGTTCACTCAGAGTCCCGTGAAGGGAGGTTTTAGTGAAACTAATAAAAACACAAACACATGATAGTTATAATTATAGAGGTCAGATTATAGTGTGACATAACTCAAACGCTGCATATTTTAGATGTAAGTGAGCCTGGCAATTTTTGCTTTAATTGCTGCTGTGTTAAGGAATGAATACTGAATTACATTTGTTTCCAACTGTTTAGGACATCATGATGACATATCATATATTAAGTGATATTGGATTTCTAGACATATTATCTGGAAAGATCCTTCTGAAAAAGTGTATTTGGTAATGTTTTAGAGTATAGAGTCGAGTGGTGTAGAGTAAACAGTAGAGTAGAGTGCAGTTGAGTTGATTTGAGTAGAGCAGAGTAGAGTCTAATAGAGTAGAGTGTAGAGTAGAGTGTAGAGTGGAGTATAAAGTATAGGGAATAGAGTAGAGTATAGGGTATAGTATAGAGTAGAGTGGAGTAAGTATAGGGAATAGAGTAGAGTATAGGGTATAGTATAGAGTAGAGTGGAGTATAAAGTATAGGGAATAGAGTAGAGTATAGGGTATAGTATAGAGTAGAGTGGAGTATAAAGTATAGGGAATAGAGTAGAGTATAGTGTATAGTATAGAGTAGAGTGGAGTATAAAGTATAGGGAATAGAGTAGAGTATAGTAGGGTATAGTATAGAGTATAGAGTAGAGTGGAGTGTATAGTATAGAGTAGTGGAGTATAGTAGAGTATAAAGTAGAGTGTAGAGTATAGAGTAGAGTAAAGCAGAGATGTATAGAGTAGAGTAGATAATACTGAATACAATGTATAATGATTCATAATAGGGTATGGGATAGTAAATCATTCATGTGTCTAATGGGGCAATCAGTGGACATACACAACGCAGTATAGAAAGAAATCCACCAGCAGCATCCCTCTGTGATATGAATTATTCTCACAGCTAAGCTTAAAGACAGTTATTGATTTTGGGCTTTTTCACCCTAAACCATGATACCTCAGAGATATTACAACAATAGAGCAAGACATGGACACACACACCCACACAGACACGCACACACACATTCATAACATACACACATGGACAATATACACATGTTCACAATATATAGATATATTAAAACACACATTCACAATATACACACATTCAACAAAGTAACACGCACACACACAATCACACACACACACACACACACACACACACACACACACAACACACACTTACTTTCCAGCAGCACAACACACTGATAGCAGTTGTATCAGTTAAGTCACACCTCTACACACACACACACACACACACAAGCGCACACGCACACACACACACACACACATACAGTACATACAGTACTATAAGTATACACAGACACACATGTAGAGGTGCCAGCTCACAGAGTTGTGCCAGAGATGGCATATTCCTAAACACACATGCACATGTGCACACACACAAACACTAATTTATTATGTGTCCAAATCTAAAGTCCATGTAAGCCTCTCTCCTCATATATTCAAATTCAATTTTTTCTTACTATAAATTGAAGAACATTTGCAAAGTTGCTTTCATTTCAGCAGTGACTGGGTTATTTTTTGGATAAGTATTGGATGATAATAAATTCTATCTTGCAAAACACGCCAAATGTTTGCTGAATTTTCTTTCCCAGGATGCGAGTGAAACATTAACTAGGTTTGTTTAGTTGTTTTGTTGAAGTTCTCTCATACCAGACAGAAAGCCCAAACTGGTACTAAACACAAACCGAAGGCTTTGAACTTTACACTATCGGTTTTATGACACTGAGCTGTTTTTTTTAACATTTGGCTTAATGTGCAGAATAGTATTTATTCCTTGTCTAACTTGTTTTAAAGACTTTACTTTATTATTGGCAGAGAAGAGTACACAAAGGTTTTTGGGTCAGAAATGCAATACATTCTTGGAATGTATATTCATTTAAGACCAACATTTCATTCTTCTTTCCAATAGAGCATACAATATGTTTGGCAATTTAAATAATAGTAAGTATAATACATAAATAGTTATATGATGTCCATCATATTTGTTATTTACTAATGTAGTTAATGAGTGTTGTAAGGATGCTGCATATAATTGATGTAAACAAGCTTTCATAGACCTTACAGTACCTGAAGGTTTAATTTGCATCCCTACAGTAAAGTCAACTTTAAGAGTTTTATTGTTCAGTCAATGTCATTTAATCTCCATTTATTCACACTAGTGGAGTCTAACTATATAATGTATATTTTCATACACTAATTTGATTTTTGTCTGCAAAGAGGCCACTGGGTGAGGTGAAACAAGTGTAAAGTTGCATTCTAGAAAGGGAAAAACATAGGGGCTGCTATAATTCTCAATTTTTTTTCTCTCAGTAAATACAAAAATAGACAAACAGAAACAGAAAGATACAGGTGGACAGATAGATAGACAGATTTACACACACACACACACACACACACACACACACGCCCGTGCACCGCAGGGGGTGCCGTGTTAACTGGGGAGATATACGGCCGTGGGTTCGATCCCAAGATCCACCTGGGCTTGAGGGAGTTGAGGGGTCTTCCTCACTGGTTAGCAGAGCCCAGCCAGTCCCCTGGTCGCCAGTAAAACCAGAGCAGAGCAGCTCACACACCTGTTGTACACATCTAGACGTCCACTGCGGGGTCCAGCCACGACATGTTGCAACGCTGCTGAGAACACATGCTGTTTTACACAGATGGAGAAATGTGATTCATTCATTTCCTCCTCCTACTCCTCCTCCTCATCCCCCCTCCATTTATTTCTTCCAGTTTTGCGAAGGTTTTTGACCTAAAATTGTGTTTTTTTGGTGGAAACGGCTGGTTTTGTTGTTGCTGCTGGATTTTTCTTCTTCACTTTTCATAATTTTACTAATTTATATTCAGGTTCTTTTTTTTCCAAAGGAATTTATTTTAGTGCAGGTGTCAGCATATGTTAAGGGATAAATGATACAAATCCCCCCAAAAATTGAATAAAAAGTCTAAAAGGATATACATAGGCCTATATATATATATACATTGGACTGATGGAAGAGCAGAAGAATTACAGCATAGCATTATATTTTATTATATTGTTATATTACTGCTCTCGTGTTTCTTCTTTTAATTTATGATCTGTAGTTGACGTGAGGTTTGTCTCAAAAATTCCATTGGCCAGGATGACCTTGTGTTGTATTGCTCATTTGATAAATAAAAGACTTTGATTTATCATTTTGAAGCGAAATATTGTAGTGGAAAGATGCCACTAGCTGAGGTTAAGTTACCTGAATCCATCACAACCTGCTTATGGATGTTTTGTCAAGTAGATTACATATTTTTTCAAATAATATTGATAACATTTAAATAAGGTATTAACATGTGAATAAATTGAGTTTTCATTGCATTTTATTCACACTATATGCACAACATTATCGTCATTACTACAATTCACAAATACATGTCTATTCCTAGGTGGACATATGATATACAGTATCTCGATATACTGTATGTTTTTTCAGTTAATAATAGATGCATTCATGTTGGCTCACATCATGGACCCACCTTGAAGTGACCCAGAAGTGGGTCACGACCCACAGTTTTTAAAACCACTTCAATTAAATATTCAGCAATAGTAATTGGATATGCATTGGACGTTCTAATTACTTTCCTCTCAAATATAATTGAATGCAATTATATAATAATTACAGACAACATTGTTAAAATTAAGTCTGGTTTTCGGCTTTGTTGTATGACTTTTTCTGCTCTTTACCATTACAATATTGCCATCTAGTGGAATAAAAATGTTTTTTTTCTTTCTTGATCGCAAGGACAAAACATTCTGTATTAAGCCTAGTTAGAATTACCCCACTGAAAAGGAAAAGAAATATAAAAACATGTTTTCTTTATTTTTACAAATATTCCCATCATTCACCTTTATTTTCCTTGTGAGATTGTTTCGATTTTAAAAATAATGTAGGAATAATGAAGACTTGGATTTCTTTCGTCACTGAAACGAATATCCCCAATCTCTCCTTCAAAATAAAACCCAGGCGTGGTAAATTTGTCTGGCTGCCGTGCAGCTGTGAAGCTTTTATGATCTTGCATTGGTATTTGTTTTTAGCCTTTTGAGTAACCTTTGGTCTTTCTTCGAATTTATTGAATGTCATTATTTAATGTATTTAATTATATTCCATGATTTCCTCTGTGTGGAGTTTGATTGTGATTAGAGTACTTGTGCATGTTGTATTTTGGTTTCTTTTAATTTAATTATGTGTTATTACAACACTGCACTGCCTTTACAGAGCCACTAGATAAATGATACAGTTGTATTATAATTAAAGTTTAACCAGAGGGTTTAACCAGCCTTATAACTGTCTAACTGTGTTTACCTACTGCCCCTCAGAGGCCAGTCTCTGGTACTACAACACATCCAAGCTATCACCGAAATGTAACACCGCTTCACTACAATTATAGTGGACTAATGGTGTGTTTAGGATGACTTATGGAATCAATGACATATGAATCTGGTCAATTGTAATGTTGCTTGCTGCACTGCGCTCCATATTGGAGAAACGGACAGCTTACATCTAAACGGCATGTCTCCATATGTGGCCTCCCGTTGACCCTTGTTTGACCTTTAAGTTTGACCCCGTTTGCCCGTAGTTCGGCCTTTGTTTGGCCCTTGGTTAGCTCTCTCTTACATACAGGGTAGGACACAGCTAGCAGCAGCAGCAGCCACGGCATGGCTGACCGAGAGGAGGAGCATGAGGAAGACGTCAAGGTATGGATGCTAAAGTTAGAGGATGGTGAACATGACTCTTATCCAGTTTTTTGTGTTGTTTAAAAAAAAAACATTTTTGCGTCGACCTATTTATATTTATCGTCTGAACGTTACGCTTCAAAGCTGGCTTCTTGTGTGTAACATTACCGTTGTTACGTCAGTTGGGTTGATGTCGTTTCGCCGTTACCAGGGCAACCCCCCCCCCCACCACTACCACTACATCCGGTCCTGAACCAGCACGTGCAGGCCTGCCATTATCTGGTTAATGGGTCTATCACTAATTAAGGATCTGCTCCTCGTTCACGGGTTTATTACGAAAACACTACCATCCCAGGACCTGCTGTGAGTACAACCCACCACTAGGCTAATTAAAATGTTGAATATTTATGTTAGTTATGTTATGTTAGTTTAAACGAGTAGGCCTTGGTCATGTTCGTTGTCATTGGATTGTAGGCTTATCGCAGTTAATTCGTTTTCCTTCCACTGTTGCAGATGGCCTATTGGGTTTTTACTAACGCATACTTAGCAGGTGCTGTGTGTTGAGAATAAATAATAACATATGTATCAGCAGGCTGTAATATCTACACATAGCCACAACGGAATAGTAATAAATATACAAGCTGTATTAACTGCACCTGAACACCAGATGGCGGCATACATAATACACTGGGGGCGGGCGCTCAACAATAGCCATTATGCGTCATAGAGGCCACGCCTGCCCGGTTACTACCGGGCAACACATCCGGGGGAGGACAGAAACCCCTAGGCAGTGCATCCGGACAGAGGCTAAGCTAAGGGGTCGCTCCATGCGCATGACTTTACTATACCCCTCCATTGTTACGTAGATTAATATAACTAAAGCTAAACAAATAAAGTGAGTTAAAGCGTTTCCTGTTGTCGGCAGCCTTCTTCCTCTAGAATACACCACATATGATTGAAAGTTTGTATTTTAATCCCCAAGTCTGTCTGACTGCCATGAGACACACACACACACACACACACACACACACACACACACACACACACACACACACACACTACTGTTTGCTGCAGTGAAATCAATCCTGATCAAATTGACATCAAGCATTATATCATTGGATGTGGCCTAACCTAATTTAAAGCGAGGTTACAGAAAGTCCCTCTCCTCAGAGGTGGGTATATGCTGTATACCTGTGTATATGCACCACCAGACCAGTGTATATGAACATAAAGCAACATTGCCACTGCTTAGTGGTTCATTTGATCTAAAACTAATCTACTCATTACACTCCTTCGCAGGTCAAATATGAAGAAGAAACTGCAAACTGTAAGTCAATATTTTTCTTTTTTATGCTTTGGGTATGTTTTTTAAGCTTCCCGGTTGGTTAAATTAACTGGTGTAGGTTGATTTGAATACTAAGGATTTTTGTTGGTACATGGGCTAATTAAGTAATTCATTGTTTACTTTTTGTTGAAAGTGGTGTAAAAATAAAGTTTTCTGTGGGTACATCCAAAATGTACTCTAGAGTTGTGTTCTGATTTCCTCGGTCCATTTTCCTCCTACTTTCCTGAACTCTGCATCTGTATCACGAGTGTTCTTACTGGTAGAGGTGAGTGCACAAAGATGGATGCTGGGATACGGTGCTGTTGGATGTCTAGAGTTCTGTAGATGAGTCCTGTGATGTCCATTTAAAAGGTCCAAGTTCCACGAGCCGTGAACAATGCAGAGCCTGGTTGGATTAACGCACCTCTTGGTTTACGTTGCAAAATCATTTATTGTCCGTGTTCAAAATCACAATCATGAAAGAAAAGTTGTTGTAAATTAGTCCATTGATGTAATCGTAACGAAAAAACTGTTTCTAAAGCAATAGTAGACTAGAGAGTGGTCAAAACAGTGTGATTTCACCCAACTCCCATTATCCGTCGGCCTCCCACTAACACCGTTCCCGTCATACACCCTTTGCCCTCTCGTGTCACGTCAAAGATGGCAGGTAACGTCAAGCAGGGAAATGTAGTTCAAAACCATAAAACCGTTTCATATAACAAAATGACTATATTTCAAACCAAAATAATACATTCAGTAAAAGGCACGAAATGGCTGTAACATACCGGCCCCTAATTTTGTAAAACAAAATTACAGATCATACAGGTATAGCCATTACAGATTCCAGTAAATCATGAATCTATCCAAGATCATCCAAATATCACACAAGTAGTACCACAGTGCATAATCATATTCAGATGGCATATAGAATGTCCATTTCATAGGCATATCAAAGTTCGAAAGTCCTTTTCGTGTGTGCATGTAAAAGTCCATTCAAAAGTCCATATATGTGGGTATGTGAATGCATGTGTACGCACGACTGTGAGTCCAAAAAGTTAGCAAAAACAAAAAGTTCTTCGGACCAAAAACTTTCAAAAGATAAATCAATCATCATTATTATCACCATCATCATGTTTATATCGTTTCCATTTCTTTGCACGCTATAAACCAACTTCTTTGCATTCAAGTACAACAGGCTTTAATGAGCACTTTTTCATTTCAATAATCAAAATAAAAAGCAAACTACCTTTAGTTGCCTGACAAAGGGTTACTTAAACTTATTCAGCCTCAAGTAAGAGGCATAACTTAGTAATAGGCCTGTCATAAACATTGGTTTGCGTCTTGACCCTTACCCTACGCACAAACCCTTTAGAATCTGCACACTGTGTCTATAATGCGCCCTAGTGGCCAAGAGTTTCGAGGGGCTGATTCGTCAATTAAAAGGACTAGGTCTCCTATAGAGAAGCTTCGATGGGGCCTGTTCCACTTTTGGCGCTGTTGTATTGTGGGCAGGTATTCTTTTGCCCATCTTTTCCAGAATAGGTCACTTATATATTGCACTTGTTTCCAGCGCCTTCTTCCATAAGTTTCGCGTTTATCAAATAGACCAGGAGGCAGAATGGGCTTTCCCTTTAGTAATAAAAGGTGGTTTGGTGTTAGTGCCTCGAGATCATTTGGGTCATCACTGGATGGAGTTATGGGTCTGTCGTTCAGCACGCTTAGACCTCGCAGAATATTGTATTGAGGGCCTCATCGTCAACTATTTGCTGCTTGGTGACTGAACAAAGAATTCTTTTAACTTGTTGTATCAAACGTTCCCAAACGCCACCGTGATGGGCTCCATGAGGTGGGTTAAAAGTCAATTTGATTCCATCCTGTCTGAGAGTGTTCTGGATTTTGTTTTGGTTAAGGTTTTGTAGTGCTTGTTTCAGTTCACGATTTGCACTTATGAAATTTGTTCCGTTATCTGATTTTATTTCTTTGACTTGTCCTCTGCGACAGATGAACCTTCTGATCGCATTGATGCAGGAATCTGTATCCATTGTATGGGCCACTTCAAGATGGACAGCATGACATGTTAGACATGTGAATATGACCCCATACCTTTTAACAGTATTTCTGCCCCTTTTGACCTCGATAGGTCCGAAATAGTCCATTCCGACCAGAGAGAATGGAGGGAGGTCCACCGCAAGTCTTTCAGGCGGGAGGTCAGACATTTTCTGTTCCCCAGGCTTTTGATGAAGGCGGCGGCAGGTCATGCATTCCCTACAGATCTTTCTGGCTAGCGCGTTGGCATGAGGAATCCAAAACTGTCGGCGAAGGGAAGAGAGCATATGATTTCTCCCACTATGGCCAATCTTCACATGTACATGTCGGAGAATGAGCTCGGAGATGTTGCTACTCTTCGGCAGGATGACAGGGTGTTTCAACTCTTCTGGTAATGCAGCTTTGCTCAGTCGCCCCCCTACTCTCAGGACACCATCAACCATTGTAGGATCCAGCTTGTATAGATGACTAGACTTCTTGATGTTTTTTCCCGCAGTCAGGTTTGAAATTTCCTCAGGAAAGTGTTGCTGCTGTACAAAACTGATTATTGCCACTTCAGCCTTTTCCAGATCTGTCACTGAGAGGTAAGTTGACCTTTTCTTTTTAACCTTTGGTTTTTTGTCTTTGGTTTGTATGTCAACATGTATGTTTGTCTTTGTCTTTCCATCATGTCTTTGTTTAAGCGTGTCTTTGATCTTTAAAATCCATGCGATTGCTCTTTTCAGGTCCATCCAATTTGAAAAGTAAGACAGCAGCTTGTTGGTGGGACAGGATTCTTTCATGGACTGAACAGAAGTGGCATGAACAGAAACTTCCTGTTTTATCTCAGGGTCGCCATCTGGAATGACGTCCATGTTTTCCATTGTTCCTAGCCACTGAGTGCCAGTAGAAAGAAATTCTGGCCCTTTGAACCAGGTTTGATATTGGAGAAAGGCTTTGGCTGACATGCCACGTGAAGCTGCATCAGCCGGGTTCTCCTTTGAACAGATGTGCCTCCATTGTTCCACTTTGGACAGAGAGTGAATGACAGAGATGCGATTTGCAACATAGGTCTTAAATCTTCTGTTTCTATTTGCAATGTATTGCAGAACGGTCATGCTATCTGACCAGAAGATGGAATCTGCCGATGTGACCTGTAACTCTCTTCTAAGCATCTGATCCAGACGTACAGCCAGGACAGCTGCAGCAAGCTCCATTCTGGGGATGGTGGTGCACTTAAGAGGTGCCACTCTGGCTTTTCCGAAGGCAAAGGACACACAGACTTCACCTTTACTATTCGTGAGCCGGAGGTAGGAAACGGCGCCATAGCCTACCTCGCTAGCATCACAAAAGTGGTGCAGCTGTGCGGATGTAAAGTGCCCAAAGCCTGACGGAAAGAAGCTTCGATTGACACCAAGACTGTCCAGAAGATGAAGCGAGCTGATCCAGGTTTTCCAGGTCTGAGCAATGTCATGTGGGACTCTCTCATCCCATGTCAGCTTCAGCTTACATAAGCCTTGCACAATCTGCTTCGCCACAAGGGTGATAGGAGCTAGAAAACCCAGTGGGTCGTAGATGGAACAGACGATGGACAGAATGCCCCTCCTAGTCATCTGGTGAGGCTTGATGGTTATGCTGAATGTAAAGCAATCTCGTTCCACATTCCATTGAGCACCAAGAGCTCTCTCCATTGGCAGCTGTTCTTTGCTCAGGTCCAGTGTTCTTAATTCTTTTGCTCGATCCTTCTCAGAAATAGCAGAAAGAACAGTACGATCATTACTGATCCATTTGTTTAGATGGAAGCCCCCTTTCGCACACAACTCAGTGAGCTGCTGATACAGAAACAAAGCCTGCTCTGTGCTATTGACTGCTTTCAGGCAGTCATCGACATAAAAGTTGTGGCGAACTGTGTTTATGACTTCCTCTGAATACTGATTCTGGTTGTCATCTGCTGTCTTGAGCAAGGCAAACGTTGCACAGCTAGGTGAGGAAACTGCACCAAAGATATGCACAGCCATTCTGTGCTCAACCAGATTCTTAGAGATGTCCCCGCCGGGCCACCAGAGAAAGCGCAAGAAGTTGACATCTTCCTTTGCTACACGAACCTGGTGAAACATCCCTTCTACATCAGTAATGAAAGCAGTTGGACCCTGACGAAAATGAAGAAGTACACCAAGGAGCGTATTGGTCAAATCAGGACCTTGAAGGAGTTCTTTATTCAAAGAGGTTCCACCAAACACTGCAGCACAATCAAAGACCACACGCAATTTCCTTTTGCGTGGGTGGTAGACACCGTGATGTGGCAAATACCACTGCTTGCCAGTTTCAGACAGCAACTCACCTTGAGGGATGGCCTCAGCATAGCCTTTTGACATCATCTCATCCACAAAGGCTTTGTATTCGATAAAGAACTCTGTATTCTTTTCGAATCTCTTCAACAGATGTTGAGCTCTTTGCTGAGCTATGTGTTTGTTGTTGGGCATGCTCACATTGGTGTTACGAAAAGGAAGCTTCAAATGGTAATGTCCATCTTTAAGTTCGGCAGACTCTGAGATAATTTTCAAAAACTGTTCATCCTCTCGTGACAATTCATTCTTTTCATCACAGTGTTGTTCCATGAAGTCATGATTGTATTGTTTTATCAACAAGTTTTCCAAGTTGCCAATTGAAGTTCTGTTTACCTGAACACATGTTTCGTTTGTTTTCATCCGAGCCAAGCGGGCCATTGATAACCCATCCGAGCAGAGTTTTCACAGCGTAAGGCCCACCACCTATGCTGTTGATCATGCTCCAGGGTTCTAGGGCTCTCGGAGCATTGACGCCTATCAGCAGCCCAATATCAGCATCAATAGGGGTGATGTCAACCTCCTTGAGGTACGGCCATTTTCTTATATCTGCAAGTTTGGGAATGTTATTGTGTGTCACGGGAATGGCCTTTTGTGTAAAGACATTGGGTAATGTGAGAAATGTGTTGCTGTCTAATGGGGCAACTTCCAAGCCAGATATTTGATAGCTGGTTACAGGTTTTTCTTGGCCCATTGTTTTTAACAAGATCTCGGTCTTCCTTCCAGGGGCGTGAAGATGTTTGGCCAACTCCTCCGTACAAAAGGTAGCCGAGCTTCCTGAATCCAAGAAGGCATAGGTGTTAATGCACTTTGTTCCTTTTTCCAGCTTTACCTTGACAGGCACAATTGATAGAGCACAGTCTCTCTTGCCGGCCCCAGTATGACCACCAGTTGCCAGAGAGAGAACTGCATCGGGATTTATAGGCTCCTTATTGCTCTGGAATTGTATGTGCAGAATAGTTGGATGGCTTTTCTTACACACATTGCAAGACATGCGCTTTTGGCAATCTTTACTTAAATGCCCTCTTTCCAGGCATCCAAAACACATTCCCTTAGCCTTCAAGAACTCCACTTTTTCTTTATTTGGTTTGGCTTGAAATGTTTCACAGACATCCATAAAATGATTTTTAGTGCAGAACATGCAAGTCTTTGAGTTCGCATTTGAATCACTTTTATTTGCAGGTTGTTTGTTTGTTTGCCATTGCACTTTTGTCTGCCCAGGTGTTGACATTGGTAAAACAGCTGTAGCAAAATTACTTCCTTTATTAGATTTTAAGAAAGGTTTGCTTTGCCTTGATTCTGTGATTTTGCTCAGTGGAGTCTGAACTTCTCCAAAGATTGGATCCAACATGACTCTGGACTGCTTATCAATAAAAGCAAAGTCTTTGAAAGTTGGTCTTTGTTT
This sequence comes from Merluccius polli, assembly GCA_030340625.1. Taxonomy (NCBI): domain Eukaryota; kingdom Metazoa; phylum Chordata; class Actinopteri; order Gadiformes; family Merlucciidae; genus Merluccius; species Merluccius polli. The sequence goes on along the minus strand of JAOPHQ010004275.1, from coordinate 200,700 downwards.
GTGTCTGTCATAGATGCTACAAGCAACAGCTCTCCATTTGTCGCGAAGCTTGAATGGCAATTTTGACACAAGGATCTTTAAGTTGGTTGGTGTTTTGAGATCTGATACATAATTCATCTCTTGCATTGTATTATGACAGCTTTTCAGGAATATGACATATGACCTCAGAGCAGACGCGTCTTCTGCTTTTATGGCAGGCCATTTTAGTGCTTTGTCCAGAAATGCAGATGTTATTTTGATTTCATTTCCAAAATGCCATTCGAGTTGGGATTTGGCTTCATTGAACCCCTCTTCTGGTGGCAAATGAAAACAACTGCGCACTAGATTCTTTGCTTCTCCGCTTGTATATTGTTCCAGATAGTAAAGCCTTTGTTGCATGTTTTCAGTTTTAGTTTCAATCAGTTGTTCGAAGGATTTAATGAACGATTTGAACTGAAGAGGCTCTCCGTGAAAAATGTGTGTCTCTGCGGGAGTTGTGAAAGCGCTTGCTGTTTTAAAAGCTGTTCCGTGATTTCGTTTTGCTTTTTCATAACGGCAACCAGGGAATCGTCATTTTTTGAGCAGGGAATTTCTTTAGGTGTGGCTTTCATCGCGCTTCGAATAGGCATTTTTGTTTGAGTTAGGAACGAGCTTTGCAATTCTGGTTTGACCTCAGTTTGGGTATATTTGGGAAATATTCTTTGCTTTGTGGGGCGCCTTCGTGTCGTTGTTGGAATAACATATTCCGTTGACGTTCCAGACGGAGATGCGAGCGAAAAGTCATCTTCAGAGAGCGCTTTAATTTTAGCTTCTGCCTCTGCTATTTTTGTTTCAAGTTGAAGTTTTTCTTTTCTCGATTTTATTTGCAACTCTTCCATATCAAGCTCGAACTGCTTATCCACAGACTGCGAGCGCACAACTAACACAGCACGTTGGACTCGCGCTTCTGAGAGCGCATCAGAGGCTTTGCTGCCCCGACTGGAGACTTTACTTGAAGGTTTTACTGCGGCCTGAGAAACGCTGTCGTGTGGCGAAACAGAATCAGCACGAGCACCTTGTGGGTCTTCAGTTTCTTCCTCGTGTTTGTCTGGTTCTACCTCCTCGGCTCTTAGAAAAAAACTCCACACCGGACATAAACGCCTTAAAGGTGTGCTATGCAACTCGGTTATTCCTCCGCTGTTTCTGGGTTTTCGCCGGAATTGGGCTCGCATTTCTCACTATAGAGCTCCCCCTGCAGCTTCGGAATAGGCCTACAACACTGTCGTAAAAACTCATTGACAACGCCCCCCACCCCCCACTTCGATAAATAAATAGTAATACACAACGAGAACCTGGATTCGGACCGCAAACAAACATGTGTGGTAGCAAGTCACTGCTAGGATAAACCCTCACTAGCTAGCAAGCTAGCCATGAAGCAACCAAGCGAAACACATACAGGGCTCACAATAAAACGGTCGAGCAAAACACATTGTTCAACAGACTCTCAAACCACGTTACAAAAACGAAGTTCACCCAAGGGTAGGCTACTTACAATTTCAGCAGCAAGACAGCCAAGTCGGCGTCCGTTTTGCATTCTTCCGAGTCTCTCAGTTGACGCCATTTCGCATAAGCTCGCCCTATGTTCACTCGTGTCTGGTTTCTTTGTTTATCATAATCCTTTCTCTTATTCTTCGATTCCTCCGACCTTCCCCTCTTGGGTCTTGATGGATCCATAGTGGATTTGTCGATTGATCCAGAATTGCCTTGCAACTGACTCTTTATATTCAGCCGGACCCATGTTTGGCACCCCCGCCCAGGTCTACCGTAAAGCAGTGAAACTACAATCTGACTACATTTTCGAGGCGCGATTGGATACTTCCGCTGCGTCACATCCGTAAGTGGCCGGGACGGCCACATGAAGTTGCATGTTCTGTTTTTCCGCGGGGACCCAACAGGGGGAGATGAAACACCCACCAAACAACCCAGAAAGTGTTGTAGAACGATCAGAACGACTCTCAACCTGCATGGTTAAGGTTATTTTTGATAAACGAGTTGCATAGTGCTTCTTTAATCTGCGAGATTTTCGGCTCATACCAGTTTGTTTGATCGTGCTCTCGGTCATCATCAGGCAATAAAGATTGGACATCTTCATGCAACTTCTCAAACTCCTTCATGTAACGAATAAAATCCCCGATTTGTTGCTCCACCTCATCCTTTGTATCACCCGCTTCAATTAGAGCGTCTATTTCATTGCGTTTCCGCGTTAGAACACCCAACTTTCCTCTACGGGTCCCAATTAATTTAAGCAGTTCCCTTTTTTTTTCAATCATTGCTTCCTCATCGTCCACCTCTATTGGTTCGTTTTCGTTTTGCTCTTCGCTTTGCTCCCACATCTTTACACTTAAATCTTTTGGTTCAGAGTGCAATCAACATTCAGAAAGACATGAAACTTCATTAAACGTTTCCTGCACGCAACAGGCCATACTTTGTCGGACGCGGCGGCCCGACGTTACTTAAACTCCGTATTACTCACAGATTTTCTTCCATTCCAGCTTCCAAACTTAAGATGCATCTTTTGCCAAAATCCAGAAAACGAAATCCATTAATCCTTCACTGTTTTGACTTTGTGATGTCCATTTAAAAGGTCCAAGTTCCACGAGCCGTGAACAATGCAGAGCCTGGTTGGATTAACGCACCTCTTGGTTTACGTTGCAAAATCATTTATTGTCCGTGTTCAAAATCACAATCATGAAAGAAAAGTTGTTGTAAATTAGTCCATTGATGTAATCTTAACGAAAAAACTGTTTCTAAAGCAATAGTAGACTAGAGAGTGGTCAAAACAGTGTGATTTCACCCAACTCCCATTATCCGTCGGCCTCCCACTAACACCGTTCCCGTCATACACCCTTTGCCCTCTCGTGTCACGTCAAAGATGGCAGGTAACGTCAAGCAGGGAAATGTAGTTCAAAACCATAAAACCGTTTCATATAACAAAATGACCATATTTCAAACCAAAATAATACATTCAGTAAAAGGCACGAAATGGCTGTAACAAGTCCCTTCAGGAGAAACCAAGTGTTTAAGAGGCTGTTGTAATGTTGGTTACATGAACTGAAATGTGTTCAAGATGGTGAGAGGGATTCCCCAAGGAGAAACACCAAGGCAGGATGTGGGGGCTCTTCCTCTCAGCGACTAGAACGCCACCTCCATCTTGCACCAGAGAACCATGGAACATAATTCAAGTTCCTCTCCATACATCTTAAAGTCTTAGATACAGTTTCTCTAACTTCCCAGTTGGAGGAGAGAACAACCTCATTTCAAAAAGTGTCCAAGTTGGAATCTTTCTAATATGGTTTTTAATTTGAGAGGACCCATCTCCCAGATTCAGCTGACCTCATCCAGTACTCAGCCCAAGAAAGGCTTGCATCTTCTGGGTGGGAGTATACAAAACCATCCATGGAATGCTGCCATCTGAGCCAGCAGAGGAGTCGTTGGCCTGCTGCTCAGATGGGCTGGAGGGTCCTGCACCCTACCATTGGGTTGTCCTTCTGAACAGATTACCTTCTTCTGCTCACCAGTCCTGTCCATGTCCTCAGGCTAATCGGAGCTGCACAGTTTGCATCTTAAGGCTACTTATTTAGGAAACCACTGGACTGCCAGGACGTCGCGTCAGGGTCCTTGAGTCAACCTTGTATACCTTTTAGAGACACCCTGCATAAACCATTACCAATGTCAGACACCATTTGAATCTCTGGGGGTAGGTATTATGGTTAAAAATGTTTTTTCTGCCATTGCAAAGCTTTTAACATGGTTCTGGTGTGGGTTTGACCTGGCCCTCGTGTCATGGGGTTTTGACCTGGCGTGCCTGTGATGGGTTTGACCTGACATGTGATTGCCATGGGTAAGTATGATGTGAGTGTCCAACTGACAATGATAGCTGGCATGGGGTACTACATGTAAGTGGCCTTCTACATGTGTGAGCGTGGCCTGGGTTCGACCTGGCATAGTGTGAAGGATGCATGTCAGTGGCCTGACATCTATGGCACATAGGGTACTACATGTATTTAATTGTGGCTAGGGTTCTACCTGGCATAGGTTATTACATGTGAGCATGGCCAGGGGTTTGATCTGGCATAGGGTACTACATGTGTGAGTCAGGTTTGACCTGGCATAGGGAACTACATGTGAATGTGGCCAGGCGATTGACCTGGAATAAGGTACTATATGTGTAAGCGTTGCCAGGGGTTCGACCTGGCATAGGGTACTACATGTGTGAGTGAGGCCAGGGGTTCGACCTGGCATAGAGTGCTGTGTGTGTGTCTGTGTGTGTGTGTGTGTGTGTGTGTGTGTGTGTGGCCAGGGGTTCGACCTGGCATAGGGTACTACGTGTGAGTGTGGCCAGGGGTTTGAAAAAGCAGCATAAATATGAATTTGAGAATCTAAAATGGCACTGCCCACTGTCGTAATTTGAATCACTTGCTGATTCAGATGACTCATTCGCGGACTGCATCTGAAATGTACATGGTATGTGAGGTTGACATGATCGTTGTTTCTTGGAGTACTTTTTTCCTTACTCATTTGTTTTTTGGTGGTTTGGAAGCAAGTCTATTTTATCTCTTGCAGTTTCATCTACAGTACTACTCTGCTTCCTTTTAAAACATCCTTGAGTATCTTCTTTGGCTGGACGTTTCTGGATGGCTTCTTTGTCAGTAGTTAACCACTGTAACAACATTTAAAGGAGATGGTGCGAACACCAGATATGCTTGCGCAATCCTGGGTACAGCAAGAGCCTTGAAAGATCAAACGGCTGCATTTTCTCCCCAACACACTGGAATGGAAGACTTGTGTCATGCAGATTGATTGCCGCATAAATGAAGGATGCAAATGAGAGGTCTACAGTGATTAGCAGCAATGGATGATGAACGACTAATGAAATTCCATATGGATAGAATCTGACAAATTGGAAAATTTACTAGAAAATGAGTGTCGATTTAGTCTTCAAACCTACGGGCTGCCCTTCCTACCCCAGACCTGCTAGGTGGATGGCGAGCCCTGTGGATCGTATCTTGTGTACTCTTGCACTGAAATGCAAGTCATTCTCAGGCTGAACTGTAATGTATTGGACAGGGCTAAATGGACTAGAAGATCTGTCCCTTGAATCAGAAACCCTCTTGAAAACATCCCAATTCGGGTCCTCTTAAAACTGAACTTGTGCTCTTCTCCAGCGGAGGAGGCAAAGAAATCCACACTGGGGATTTAAGAACTATGGAGAGGGACGTCAAAATGTCTTTCATGGTTCTCTGGTCTAAGAACTAGGTTTTATTTGAGGCCCTGAGAGGAAGAGCACTCTCATCTTGCCCTTGGCATTTCTCTATGGGGAGTCAGCGTTTTGAAGGACATTCCAGTTTATGTAACTGATGGCATCTTGAACACTTGTTTTTTCCTGAGAGGGCAGGTCTATAGAACTGTAGACTTCAGACAACACCGTATCCTAGCATGCATCTCTGGTCACTCAGACCAAACCCCCATCAGCAAGGCAACACTCATACAACGTAGATGTAACGTTTTTTAGAGTAGCGAGGAAGCCGACAAAATGGATCAGAATGTCAAATCTGCAGCTCTGTAAATCTGTAAAACCATGATTGTTATGAGTTCTGGAAATTGGGTGGGTTGATTTAATTACATTCAGTCTTTTCTCTCAAACACACACACTAGGGATGTCCGATATTATCGGCCCACCGATATTATCGGCCGATATTGGCATAAAAAATCGGTATCGGTTTTTAAAAAGGCTCAAAATGACTAAAGTGGCCTATGGCGTGTTATACCTTGTTGGAAAGCTCCAATTGTCCTGAGTCGAATGCAAGCGACCATTTTCTGTTAGTACAAAGACGGTGTGAAATAAATAAACACTTTCAGACATCTGTTATGTTTCAAGTGAGGACGTGGTTTGATGACATCATCAAACGCGCCGCGCCATCTCAATAACAAGCCTGGGCATGTGCGGCCGTGTAGTGGGACGCTAGTTGTAGCTGTAGTTATGTCGGTGGTTTGGAATTATTTCGAAGTTTCTACGTTGAATAGTAAAATTGCGGTTTGCAATGAGTGTAAAGCGGAGGTTTCACGTGGCCGCATATATCGGTATCGGTTGATATCGGTATCGGAAATTAAGAGTTGAACAATATCGGTTATCGGTAAAAAAGCCAATATCGGACATCCCTAACACACACTTCTCTCACACGCTTTCTCTTTACTTCTGTAGATGTACTTGTTGAAATTATATGCTTTTGGTGTTTATGCTATCCACTGGTTAGTTTGGGATAAAGTTGCAGGGTTATGGTTGGCTTTCTGTTGGGTATCAATTGTCTTTTTAATCTGTGTAGTTTATACCTGGAATTATCTAGATAATTAGTAAATGTGGTTACTATTTTGAAGGATTTGTTTTTAGGGAAGGATTTGAGGTTAAATGTTGTGGGACCTAACATGGTAGTTTTGTTGGTCGATTTTGAGAGCCCTGTTTTTATTGGTAGTGGTTAATTTAGTTGGATGTACACATGGGGAAATTGCAATGAATGAATGAATTGTACAAAAGACCAACGGCAACAAACGACTAGATCACCTCAAGGTAGGTCTGTTGGATGTGTTTTGAAATGAGAAGATGATTGAAGGACTACAGGATCTTACATCGTTCAGCTCAAGGTGAGGTGCTGGTTATTTTTCTTATTGCTGGTTTGTAAGGATTCCAGTCAGAAGGTCTTGTGCTTCCTGCAGAGCATGGTAGTTAGGAGATGTATGCAGTTTGTAAACCTTTTAATGCTGCAGTGTATGCATGGAGTACAGTCTATGATCCTTGTCTTTTGATGCTGTGGCTTTTCGGCTGGATATAAAGCGCAGGACATAATTGAGGCCAATATGGTAACTTGATTTGGTCTCATGGTTGACATCAGTGGCGTAACAAGCCAACGACGGGCCCGTAAGCAGGATGATCAAGACGGGCCCTCCTATAGACTACAACGCGTCAGGGGTGCAACAATTTTGCCGCCCCCATAAACATTACGGGGTGCGCAATTGTTGACGGCGGGGGGGGGGGGGGGGGGGGTGTGTGCTAGCGGAACATTTTGTTGAGCGGGGGGGGGGGGGGGGGGGGGGCATCTGGCAGTACATTCAGGATTGGCATTTGCGTAACCTCATCACTAACAAAAGGTAGAGTAGTAGTATCCATAAAATATACTGACTCATATGACAAATTTTGTTTTGTGTTGTCCGCAATTTACGATACTTGCTCTGTACTTGTAACCAAGACTCTCACTGCGTGCACATTTTTTACTCGTGTATAAGATGCGGAGCAGGCTGCATTGAAGGCTGCAAAACATTTTACAGCAGACCATTTTTCATTTCTACACTGGTGAGTGCTGTATGGCTCCTTGGCTTTACAACAACCCAGCGCCTGAATATGGCCAAGTATCATTTTACTATTCAATTGACTATTGCTGCTGCTAGTGCTCTTTTGTAAGCCCCTTATGTAAACTCTTTATATCTGAGCCATGTGTAATTGTCAAAGAAGTTAAACACTAACAAATGGCAAGGCATTACTTTTTACACCATACTTTTGTGATGGGTTAGTACCTATCTTAAACTAATCAACAAAGTAATGGACTTGTGTCCCTCATGTTGTGGTAGTATAGAGACTATAGAACAGGGTTCAAATGTAGTTTGTGTCACAAGGTGTCTGCCTCCACACCTAGCGCCATACCTTACAGCTTCTAACATCCCCTGGATGAGGCATGTGGCACCAGGGTGGACCAGAGGCTAAGGCAGGGGACCAGAAGGTAACCATCACAAAGCTTATCTCAACAACAAACACTTTGTAGGTCTGGTACTTTTTAGGTCTGTTTGTTTGTTTTTCAGATTTTAATCAGATTTTCCAACGCTGTGATTTAAGGTAATTAATATATTGGTTATGTATGATTCCTATTAGTTTTCTTGGTTTATATTAGGGATGCACAGAATAGACATTTTTTGGCCGAAGCCGAATAAAAAATCAAACGCTTGGCCGAATACCAAATAATACCGAATACCGAATGTGGTTAAGTTTTTCATTATTTTTCATTATTATTTTTTTTCATTATAAATATTGCATAAATGAAATACATTTTTAGACATGATTTTCAAACTAAATAAATGTTTATTTAATATTCTGACATTTGAATATTTGAATAGAAGTGCATTCCCAAAAGAACAAAGAAGTGGATAAACCCACAACAAATGAATTATTGTCCTTTTGGCACAAGTAGGCTAATAATGTAAACGGAAGGCTCAAGTAAATTGTAATAAATAATAGTAAATAATAACATATCCCAGACCAGGGCCCAGTTTCCCGATAACGATGTACGATCCATCTTACGAGCCATCTTACGAATCATCTTTCGAACGATCGTTATTTTTTTCCGTGCGTTTCCCGAAACTCCTCTTAACATGAACGCGCGTGCACAGATCTAACGATCGATCGTAGCCTCGTACCTGTCCACTGACACGGTGCTGAAATACATATTATACCGTGGTCTGGGTGAATACTCGATTCTGATTGGCTGGAGGGTGTAGGTTGAAAAGTACACCTACGAAAGACGTTGACGCTATGAAGACGCTATGGCCACGTTGCTTGGCAACGCCTGCATACGGAAGATATTAAATAGTCCGCTCGACTTGTAAAAAAAAAAAAAACACCTCACGATTTTAACTCTAAAACACATTCAAGTATTATTAATTGATTAAATATTTCTTTCTTTCGTAAGTGACCATTGTATAAACGGGATAATGCCCTTCGAGGTGTCCATTAACAGAACCGTCCTCCGCGGTTCACGCCTCCGCGTCGTCCATTCATTTCTGTTAATATTTAATCAATTAATAATACTTTAATGTGTTTTAGAGTTACAATCGTGAGGGTTTTTTTATTGTTATAAGTCGCGCGGACTATTTCATATCTCCCGTATGCAGGCGTTGCCAAGCAACGTGGCCATAGCGTCAACGTCTTTCCTAGGTGTACATCAAAGATAAGATTATAGAGCTCCGCTCTATAATCTTCAGCCAATCAGAATCGAGTATTCACCCAGACCATGGTATAACATAGACTAAGCTATATAGCCTATCGTAACTTTAGCGTCACCAGCTGGACATTCAGTGGTATTGGATGTGTTAACGACGCTCGTAGTGCGCTACGAGTACCCCTGGAGCTCTCGTTAGCTACGAGCGTCTTAACGACGGTCGTTACGCAACGATGCTTTCGGGAAACGGTGTGAAAACTGTCTGATGGTCGTACGACGAACTTAATGAACCACTTAGGCTAACGACGCTTTCGGGAAACTGGGCCCAGAACAGATTTGTCAATAACAGTACTTCAGCTTCAAATTAAAAAGAAGGAAACTATGACATCTGAGACAACCCTTAAATTGTTTCATACAAACAAAAACATTAAAACAAACAACTGTGCTTGTATAATGTCAAGCCCCCATTGCAAAAATGTAAAGTGCAAACAACAAATGAATTATTGTCCTTTGGCATAAGTCTACTTAGCCTACTCCTTCCTTGGAATGGAAACAACATTTTAGGTCCAGTTCATTGTTATCAAGCAATAAAGAATAAATAATAAAGAGAAAAAGAAAACCAATCCCTTTCCCATACTATCAGCTTATTGTATTAAATGTTACTGTACATCACCATTTCTCTTGTGCACTTTAATTGTAGTATTCCTATATTGTTTTATATTGCATTAATTACATTATACATTTTAATTACCACTGTAAACCACTTTGTAAGTATGTTTTGAAAAGTGCTGTAAAACGTATTGACTGTTATTACCTGCGTGCCATCTGTGCTAAGTCAGGAAAGCGGCCTTGATTGGTTCTCCAATATGTTAGAGGATTGTCACTCCTGGGGATGGGGACTTCTGACAGGTAACAGTCCAGCTGTTGAGCAGAGACACTCGTTGTCTGCCTGGCATCTGGGTTGTTTGAGATGTCTCCGTGGTGTGGATTCTTTTTGTCTCTGCACCCTCTCGCCCCTCTCTGTGCGTCACTTCACTGTCTCCAAGTGGCTTTAATAAGTCCAATTCAGCCTGGACCATTTCCCTAACCCTCTGTTTTTTCTCCACATCAATGTAGTGATCCTTATATCGTGGGTCAAGCACAGTCGCGATGCAGAACAGGGGTTCGGAGTCTGCCTGACTAAAACGTTTGTTGACAGCTTCTAACAGTGCACTTTTAGTTGTTTTGACTCCATGGTCTATTTCTGCTTCTTTACTGAGAAGACGCTTCAGTGCTGCAAGTAATGGGGTAACATCTGCTGCAGATGCATCAGATGAACTTCTCTCCTTTTGTTACCTGCTCAAACGGGGCGAGAAGAGAGCGTGTTCTCGATTAACACCCACTGGTATGAGGTTAAGGTAGCGGGCAGATCATAATCTGCTACATGGGCAACCAGGACTCGTTTTTGTGAAAAAAGGCTCTCCAACATACACTCACCGGCCACTTTATTAGGTACACCTTGCTAGTACCGGGTTGGACCCCCTTTTGCCTTCAGAACTGCCTTAATCCTTCGTGGCACAGATTCAACAAGGTACTGGAAACATTCCTCAGAGAGTTTGGTCCATATTGACATGATAGCATCACGCAGTTGCTGCAGATTTGTCGGCTGCACATCCATGATGCGAATCTCCCGTTCCACCACATCCCAAAGGTGCTCTATTGGATTGAGATCTGGTGACTGTGGAGGCCATTTGAGTACAGTGAACTCATTGTCATGTTCAAGAAACCAGTCTGAGATGATTCGCGCTTTATGACATGGCGCGTTATCCTGCTGGAAGTAGCCATCAGAAGATGGGTACACTGTGGTCATAAAGGGATGGACATGGTCAGCAACAATACTCAGGTAGTCTGTGGCTTTGACACGATGCTCAATTGGTACTAATAAGCCCAAAGTGTGCCAGGAAAATATCCCCCACACCATTACACCACCACCAGCAGCCTGAACCGTTGATACAAGGCAGGATGGATCCATGCTTTCATGTTGTTGACGCCAAATTCTGACCCTACCATCCGAATGTTGCAGCAGAAATCGAGACTCATCAGACCAGGCAACGTTTTTCCAATCTTCGATTGTCCAATTTTGGTGAGCCTGTGCGAATTGTAGCCTCAGTTTCCTGTTCTTAGCTGACAGGAGTGGCACCCGGTGTGGTCTTCTGCTGCTGTAGCCCATCCGCCTCAAGGTTTGACGTGTTGTGCGTTCAGAGATGCTCTTCTGCATACCTCTGTTGTAACGAGTGGTTATTTGAGTTACAGTTGCCTTTCTATCAGCTCGAACCAGTCTGGCCATTCTCCTCTGACCTCTAGCATCAACAAGGCATTTGCGCCCACAGAACTGCCGCTCACTGGATATTTTTTCTTTTTCGGACCATTCTCTGTAAACCCTAGAGATGGTTGTGCGTGAAAATCCCAGTAGATCAGCAGTCTCTGAAATACTCAGACCAGCCCGTCTGGCACCAACAACCATGCCACGTTCAAAGTCACTTAAATCACCTTTCTTCCCCATTCTGATGCTCGGTTTGAACTGCAGCAGATCGTCCTGACCATGTCTACATGCCTAAATGCATTGAGTTGCTGCCATGTGATTGGCTGATTAGAAATTTGCGTTAACGAGCAGTTGGACAGGTGTACCTAATAAAGTGGCCGGTGAGTGTATAATATGTACTGTCCCACCTAGTGCTTACATTCTGTTGGAACCGTTTTGGTGGCATTCCGAACTGTTCTTGAATAGATTGAAGGCGAGAATAAGCAAGGGGGGAATGCTTAAAGTGACCTACAATTTTCCTCCCTGTCGCTATGATATCTGCAATACTGCGCTGACTTAACACACCCTCGTGGACCGCTATCTGTAAAGTGTGAGCCATGCACCGTATGCCGTTTCAGGTCACTGTCTTCCATAGGTCGTCATATTTCGTGCATTGTCACTCACTACTGCATGAAATTTGGATGGGTCGATATGCCAAGTTTGAAACATCCTGGCGAATGCATCGGAGATGGCTACTGCCGTGTGTGATCCTCTGAATTCCTGTGAGTGAAGCACTATCTTTTGTAACTTGAAATCTGTTACAGCTCAGCATGCTGGTGGGGCTGACATCCAAGCTCCATATGTCTGTCGTGAAGCTGAGGTCAACATCTTTATCTTTAGCCAAGAGCTCGTGGATGCGAGTTGCAACGCTGTCGTACATCTTAGGTAAGCACACGTCCGAGAAATACCGCCTGCTCGGTATCGTGTAACAGGGCTCAATGTGCTCCGAAAGCCAATGGCCTCCACCACACTAAACGGTTGATCATCCAAAGCAATGAACTCCATTACTTTCTTCGTGATTCCGTTTGCTTTGGCACTGTCCTTTGCAAACTTTTTTGTCTTCTCGAAGAAGTTGGCCACGGACAGAGTGGGGGTGCTGGGACACGGAGCTTTCCTCTTTGCTGCTGCAGACGTCTCTCTCTCATACTGAGCATGCTGCTCGGGGTGTTTGGCTCTTAAATGATTTATAAAAGACGTAGTGCCAAAGGTCTTAGCAGAGGACCCCCCTCTAGATATTTCGACTGAGCACTCGCTGCAAACTGCAATTCTTTTTTCATTCTCCACTTTGAAATATCTCCACACTGCCGACATCTTTGTTTATGTTTACCACGTCACTGCATGTTCTTTGATTGCGTCAGTAAAACGCGCCACGTCACTGCACGTTGTTTGCTTGCATCATTAAAACGCGCTGCTAATATTTTATATATATATATATATATATATATATATATATATATATATATTCAGTCTTGTTTTTCACTCATTCCACCAAATACCGACTGGCTTTTTTTGCAATATTCGGCCGAATATATTCGGTTACCGAATATTCGGTGCATCCCTAGTTTATATTGCTGTTACTAGATGTCAATTTGTAAACTGATTTTTCATTCAAGAAGGTTGAATATTGGCTACCCCTATACCACAAATTTTAAGCTTGAAGCTTTCACATGCCCAGATTTGTTACCAGACGTTAGCCCAAACTACCGCCGTTTGTTACTACATTCTACATTGATACATGATACATTCTCAAAGTTGTATTTTTTCTAAATTTAACAAATTATAGTATATCTGTCGCCTAAGGTGGAGACCATTTTATTTGTAGGCTGATGTGTAATTTAAGATATTGTGATCTGTGAAAAGATGAGGCTGATGACCGATCAGGATGCAATCGGAGGATTACAATGTGACTACACATCTTTGGAAGGTAAATACCAGCCATTCTGAATTTGTACTTGTATTGTTTTATTTAACAAATGATTGTAAATGTCTGCCCGACATTTTTATTGATATCTGGATGTGTAATTTAAAGTATTGTGTTGTGATGAGATTACGCTGGCGATGACCCATCAGGATCCCTTCGGAGGACAACAATCTGACTACCAACGTCTTTGGAAGGTAAATACCAACTGATGGGAGACATTTAGTTCAGAATTTCTTCTGAATGTCATGATGGCCAGATGTATAATTGATGGTGTTGATGTAAAGATACTTACAAAAAATGTTATGTGAAGTTGTAATTTGTCTTTCAGACCCAGAGGAAGACTGAGGTTTGTTACCAGACCAGGGGCCTCATTTATAAAGGTCGAAAATCTTGCGGAAACAGGGATGAAATGTGCGTACGCATCTTTCACCACCATTGTCGAGATTTATAAAAAAAAACTTGCGGAAAAGAGTGCGTAGTTCTACGCATCCTTTCACCCTGGAGTAAAGCTCCCGCAAAGTTTTTCAAACAGTGAACTCCGGAGATGACCACAGGAAGAAGGTGGCGGTAATGCACTATATGTGTTTGCAAACCACCAATAACGCCAAAAGAAGAAGATGCTACCCCCGGAGCTCATTGCGGACCCAACGCACATTGCGCACCACATATGACTTGGGAGTTGTTTATATATTTATTTTATGAAAAGCACCCATTATGAAATATGAATTAAAGAAAAATGATGTTCAACACACTACAGCCCTTTCAAATCACAATCCATGGCCAGACCAACTGTATCACTTAAATGTTTAATTAATAAGCTTGATAAATAAGCCTACATTCAATAAACCTGTGGGCATTTGAAATGAATACCCCTATTGGCCTATCGCTAATGCAAGGCCTATAAATAATGCCCTGATATGCCTCTGTATTTTAACGAGCGAAAATATGGCAGCCTTGGCATTGCTCGAGGATTTGGCGAGAGGCATGCGACTCGAGTGCGTATTCAGAGACCACCAAGACTACCTGGCCCACAAGAGCTATTCTTCTGCAAATCTGTGCTGAATTGGCACCAGCCTTAGAACAGCCTACTCGCCGGAATAGGTCCATACCTGTGCAGGTACAAGTCTTGACCACTCTGGGATTTTTGGCTACCGGGACGTTCCAGCGCGAGCTTGCCGATAGGTCCAGGATTTCTCAACCATCACTAAGCGTGATTATGCCAGTCGTGTGGAGAGATTTGATTGCATTGACCCCTCGCTGCATAGTTTCCCTACACTGCTGTTGAACAGGCCAACATTAAAACGCAATTTGTCGCAATGTCCGGCTTCCCTAATGTAGTCGGAGCTATTGACCGCACAAATGTTGCGATAAAAGCACCGATGACTGAGTATGCTTACGTCAGTCGTAAGCAATACCACGCAGTCAATGTGCAAATCATCTGTGATGCAGTAAGCAATACCACGCAGTCAATGTGCAAATCATCTGTGATGCAGAAATGAAATTTTTAAACGTCGTGGCTCGCTGGCCAGGCTCAACCCACGACTCTTTTATGTTGAGACAAAGTAGTGTAGGAAGAAGGCTCCAGGCTGGCGCTGTGCAGGATGGTTGGCTTCTGGGTATGTATGTGCGCTTTTGGTGTCATAAAATGTCGAGTGCTTTTCCAACAATATTTTACAACCTACAATTCTCATGCAGGAGACTTCCCCAACCCACAAAACCAAGCTCAGCAAACGTACAATGATGTGCATGCGTGCGCTCGTGCGTGGTGGTGGAGCGCTCCATTGGCCTTCTCAAGTCTCGTCGGAGGTGCCTGGATAAGTCCGGAGGGGTCCTTCAATATACACCTGAGAAGGTTTGCAATATCATCAGGGCATGTGCAGAGGCAAAACATGGCCCAGAGGCACAGAATTCCTGCACCTGCTCCCATATTGCCCAACGGCATGGGTGCGCACGCAGAGATTGAGGACCACGCTCCTAGAGCAGTTGAATTGCGCGAACGCGTGATGCGGCGTTTATGGACAGGTAAGACACAAAATATACGTTTTAAGCTCTTTTATTGCGGAACAAATGTCAGCCAACACCAGGCATATTACCCCCTTCAGCAGTTAAATTGCCAATGGCTTCAATTATTTCTCTCTGTGACTGCAGCACAGCGTCGGTGACCACCCGGGCCGAGGGCATGGGCTGCAAACGGATCCGCGAACAGAGCCTGGTGGTGTGGAGCGGTTGCTGGAGATTGGTGCAGCAGAATCCGACGCAGGGGCATTGGAGTCCGACGCAGGGGCATTGGAGTCCGACGCAGGGGCATTGGAGTCCGACGCAGGGGCATTGGCGCCTGGGTCGCTGAGGCCGCTGGTGCATGAAGGGCTGCAGGCATCTGGCGCACTATCCACCTGGGACCGCTCACCTGCATGTGGCAAAAAAATAAAGCCCACTGAAATTTAATTTCGGTCTCATGTTATACAAATAACATGAGACCGAAATTAAATTAAAATGGGCTTTATTTTTTATCACCGGACCTCTCCAATGAGAACCAAATAGACCATGTATGCATCACAAAGAAGTTTAGGAGGTCCCTCCTAGATGTATGAGCCAGAAGAGGAGCTGACGTAGCATCAGACCGCCATCTTCTCGTTGCCAAAGTCCAATTGAAGTTGAGGAGAAACTGGACAGGTGAGAAGAACCAGAGAAAGAAATTCAACACCGCACTATTAAGAGATCCAGCAGCAGCAGAGAAATTCAAGATCATGCTGAAGAACAAGTTCCAGGCCTTGCAAGAGCTAGATGAAGGTGAGGAAAGACATAGATGGGATGTGGAAGGTGGTAAAGGAAGCTGTAATCACAACCTGCGATGTAGCACTGGGACCACAGAAAGATGACCACAAGCCGTGGATATCAGCAGAGTCAATTAAGAAAGTGGAGAAGAGGAAGGAAAAGAAGGCAGCCCTAAACAACAGTCGTACAAGAGCAGAGAAAGTGAAGGCACAAACAGAGTACAGGGAAGCAAATAAGAACGTGAAGAAAAGCTTGAGGACAGACAAGAGGAACTACATAGAGGCCCTTGCATTAGAAGCAGAAGAAGCAGCTAGACACGGGAATCTGAAAGACCTGTATGACATCACCAAAAAGCTGGCAGGAAAGACCAGTAAACCTCAAAGACCAGTAAAGGACAAAGAGGGAAAGCCAATAACTGGGGGAGGAAGGACAGAAGAAAAGATGAATGGAACATTTCAACGAAATACTTAACAGACCAGCCCCACAAGACCCACCACACATCCAACAGGCAGACAGAGATCTGCCAATAGACCTCAGTGCACCAAGAAGAGAGGAGATTAGGGAAGCCATTAAAAAGCTCAGAAATGGCAAGGCCGTAGGACCAGATAGCACCCCGGCCGAGGCACTGAAGACGGATGCAGAGATCATCGGAGAGATGCTCCACCCCCTATTCAAGAAGATGTGGGAAGAGGAAAACATCCTGTGCGAATGGAAGGAGGGTTATCTTGTTAAGATGCCAAAGAAAGGGGACCTGAGCAACTGTGCAAACTATAGGGGGATCATGTTACTACCCAGGAAAGGTCTTCTACAGGATCTTACTGGACAGGATGAAAGATGTGATTGATCCCCAGCTCAGAGACCAGCAGGCTGGCTTCCGCAAAGACATATCGTGCATAGACCAGATTGCCACACTGCGCATCATCCTGGAACAGTCACTAGAGTGGAACTCACCGCTATTTGTAAACTTCATTGACTACGAGAAGGCTTTCGATAGTGTGGACAGGGAGACCCTCTGGAAGCTTTTCAGACACTACGGAGTGCCAGAGAAATTAACCAACATCATCAGAAACACCCATGGGGGAATGACCTTCAGAGTGATTCACGGGGGACGGCCGACGCTTTCTGCGTACAAACAGGAGTGAGGCAGGGATGCTTACTATCGCCATTCTTGTTCCTGCTGGTGATGGATTGGGTAATGAAGCAATCCACAGCAGAAAGGAAAAATGGCATACAGTGGACAATGTGGGTGCAGCTTGATGACCTGGACTTTGCAGATGACCTGGCTCTTCTCTCTCACACCCAGCAGCAGGTGCAGGAAAATACCTGCACCATCGCAGCCAACTCTGTTTGCCTCGGTCTTAACATCCACAGAGGGAAGAGCAAAGTCCTGAGAGTCAACTCTGCCAGCACTGCATCCATCATGCTGGAAGGCGAAGCTCTGGAGGAGGTTGAGGAGTTCACCTACCTTGACAGCATTGTCAACAAGCAGGGTGGCACAGATACAGATGTGAGAGTCAGGATTGGCAAGGACAGAGTAGCGTACCTCAACTAAAACACACCTAGAGCGCAAAAGACCTGGCCATCACAACAAAGATCAAGATCTTTAACAGCAATGTGAAATCAGTCCTACTCTACGGTGCGGAGACATGGAGGACTACAGTAAATACTACAAACAAAATCCAGTCATTCATCAATACCTGTCTGCGACGAATCCTCCAGATCCACTGGCCTAACACCATCAGCAACAAAGAACTGTGGAAATGTACCAACCAAAAGCCAGTGGATGAAGAGATCCTCCAACGGCGTTGGAGATGGATAGGTCTAGGGGTGGGAATTGATAAGTTTTTATCAATATCAATGCCATTGTCGATTCTGCCTATCGATCCAATTCCTTATCAATTCTCTTAACAATTCCTGAGTTCATTGAGTGGCAAAAAAGGAGTTCTACACAGTCTTCTGCACCAAAAGCAACCATTTTATTTTTTGCTTTCATTTTTATGTTTACATACTGAACTGAACACCATGAGAGGATACAGAGTAGAAAGAAAATATAGTCTAAATAAATTAGACTGATACAATAATAATAATAAAAACAAGAATAGACATTTAACACTTGAACATGTTAAATTATGGTTTAACACTCCTTTTCTAGAAAGGTATGTAAATGAAATGAAACCGTGAACTTTAGTCCACCTTAGTTAAATAGGCATAAACTGTATGCCTCCATAACATTTTTGAAATGGAAAAAAATAATGCTACTGTAAGCTTGCCAGAGTACACTGAATTGATAGTTGAATCAACTATTCTTGTGCAAGAATATAAGCCTATCTGCCTTTTCGGGCAAGATTCTTGAGCGCTCCGCACTAATGGTATCTCCTGCTGTGGAGAATACCCTTTCTGAGGGAGTAGATGAAGCCTGAGCGCACAAATACTTTTGTGCTACATCATACAGAAGTGGCAAAGTGTCCCTCTTCTGCCACCACCACAGAACAGGGTCAGATGAGATGTGAATAGCAGGAAGGCCTCTGTACATTCGTATTTCAAAGTCTACACGCTCACCAATGTTCTGGGTCTCTTGGGGTGCTACCTGCTGCATGTCTTGCTCCTCCTCTCCAAACAGCTCCTCTAGGGCCGTCTTGGGGTGGTTTACAGGTACAGTCTGAAATTAAAAGGACCATAAACTTATGTTTTAGGTGCGTGGATGGAATATTATGAATATGCCATATAGTCATTATAATGAACTCTGCTTACATGGCCTTCATCGTATTCCTCTTCCGTCTCATCCTGTCTCTGGCTCTGCGTGTCTGGCACTGGTACCTTAAGTATAAACAAACGGTGTGAGTCACATGCATGGAACCAGAGTATATAGGCATCACAATGGAATTGTACCACAGACTGTGATTCAAAATCTTCTGCTCCTGTAAGCGTCTCTACAACTGCTGTGGTCTTCAGCCTGTCCCAGATGGCATCATTGTTGTCCATTTTCAGCTTGAACCTTGGGTCCATCACTGTCGCCTGCTCCAGGAAGGTCTGGATCTCTTCATCCTTAATTTCAGAAAGGAAGAAACATTCATGTTCAAAAACCTGGGGACACTTTTGCTAGTGTCTGAAATCCACCGATCATGAACTATAAATTAATATCAGTCATGGCACCTGGTAACGAGCGGAGAGATCAGTCCATATCTTCGATTTTATATTTCTTGCGAATGCAGAGTCCCTTGCCTCAATGGAATAGTGGCGCTCCAACTTCTTTAAGATGGGTAAAATTTGACCACAGGTCGGACTTTTCTCACTAGAGACACATAGTGTCTGTGTAAAGCATGCGCATCAGCTGGACAAACTCTTCTGCCTTCTTGAAGTCATCAGACTGCAATTTTTCCATCAGTCTAAAACAGAAAATAATTAGCAATAAACACACAAGTCCTCTTGCAGTCTTATAATCCATTTTTAAAATAAGGCCTATTTTAATAGTAACAGAATCTATCGCTTACCTTTACTTATCAATCTGCTTCTTTATCCTTGGGTCCATCATTGCAGCCTGAATGGCAGGGAACTGCTCAAAGAATCTCTCAATCATAAGATAGAGAGAATTCCACCTTGTTTTAACATCAATAATCAGTGAGTGCTGGGGCAAGTCTGAAAAACAAATTCAGATGCACATCTGCATAAGCATATCACACATAACAATGAACATATAATCATAAACCATCATTACTTAGTTTGTTGCATATCACTATGTTATGCATAGATACTTACTCAGCAGTTGCTGCTTTTCTTTGAGGACAGTTTTGCCCATGGAAGACTTCACCTCATCCACTTCACCACGGCACGTACCCTTGCTGCCCAATTGGTGACAGTGTTGCACTGGTGGATCTTCTGGGCTGCAAGGTTTAATGTATGTGCGAAGCAGCCAATCTTGACAAGCTGCAGCTTCTTCATTGCCACGTTCATATTTCCTGCATTATCCACCGTCGCTGCCACAACCTTATCACTAATTCCGGCACCTGTCTGGGCTTCATACACTGCCTTGGTTCTTAGGACTTTACCTAAGATCTTTCCCTGCTTTGTATAATGTACAATGACCGTTATATAATGGTCTTGGGCAAGGCTTGTCCATCCATCTGCTGTAATGGCTGCCTTTTTCACATCTCTGAATTCTGAGATGAAGTTTTCTCTTTCCACCTGGTACCAGGCTGGGATCATGTGGTTTGTAAGAGCTTCCCTTGATGGGGGGTTATATCTCGGATTTAAGACCTTTGTCATCTCCCTAAAATCATTTGTAAATGAAATAAATTACAGAATAAACAACATTTAACTTAACATATAATTCTGATTATGTATAAGCCACCAGAAAAACACATACTGTGATGTTACTTTTTAAAAGTTAACTGTAGAAACGCTGTATGGGCTAAAATGGGCTGAAATAAACTTACATACTAGCTGTATTCTTCATAGACCACCTACCGAAAATAGGGTTGCTCTACAGTGGTGAAAGGATGTAATCCTTTCACCACGAACTTTGTCACTGCCCGGTGACATTCGTTCATCTTCTCCTCATTCCACGTAGCTCCCTGAGCAGCAAGCGTGAACGGGGATACTTGAGCCGATGTTGTCGAGGGGCCAGCTGCCTGAGAGCTATCTGTGTCATCAATGCATGAAACCGGAAAATATTTGTAAGTAGCTCGGCCTTATTAATAAAATCTACTATACTACTACTATAAAAACTGTGCATACTGCTTGCAGTTGCAAGGCGAGTAGCGAGTCGCTACTAGCGACAGTGTTGCTAATGCAGGATATTAATGTGAACGTTACCGTCAACGGAGGACACAGTGGAGCTTGTTTCACTCGTACGCAGGCTTTTGAACACATGACAGTCTTGGTATTTAATTCCATGCTGGGTAGACAAATGTTTGAGCATGTTGGAGGTATTTGCACCCTTACATGATATTGCAGCATTACACTGATTACACACGGCGGTACACTCGTCGCGTTTCGTAAAATGGAGCCAGACTTTCGACCGCCTCCTTCTCTCCATGATGCTGCTGCTGCCTTGTTGTTGGAAGGTCTGAGCCGTCGCATCGACAGTGACGCAACGTACCGCGATGCAAAATTTCGGGAAAACCGGAAAACATCTTGCAGGGAAATGAGGGATCGTTAAGAAGAATCGATAACGTTGGAGGCGTACAATTCCGATGGAATTGGTTAGTTGGAACCGGTTCTGAGTAGGAACCGGTTCTCGATTCCCACCCCTAGATAGGTCATACTCTCCGCAAACCAGCCACAAACACCACAAGACAGTCCCTCAAGTGGAATCCCCAAGGGAAAAGAAAGAGAGGTCTACCACGAAACACCTGGCGCAGAGACTGGGAGGCAGATGCCAAGAAAATGGGCTACACCTGGGGACAGCTTGAGATGCTGGCTCAGGACCGAGATGCTTGGAGAACTCTTGTTGGCGGCCTAAGCCCCAGAAGGGGTAGTAGGCGATAACTAACTAACATGTTATTTGTATGCGTGTATGTGTTAATAATGAAGGGTATAAGTTTAACGTAATGTTTCAATCTCACTTACCTGTGTCTGTGTCCCCCTCATACTCGGGCACAATACCAGACAGTATTTTTTCCCCGATGATGCCAGCAACCCCGTCGTCCAGGGGTGATGGTGGGGGCTTCCCCGACCCACTTCCAGTTAAATGCACGAGTAATCCATGTCATCCACTGTAAGATGCTGTTGGAATCCTGTGTTTGGTCTGGGGCAGACTGGAGCTGTATCACACCTGTATCCTGACATCCTTCTGGTCAAGTGCTCACAAGGTTCAACTGAGTGTCATCCTTAAGAAGAAACCACTCAATCAGTTCACTAGTCCACTGCTGAAGCCAACATGGGCGAGAAGTAGAAGGCATTCAGGTATTTAATTAGTTGACTACAGTTGTAATAACCCATTAATTACATATCACTACATGGACGTTTCAGCATGGTTACATACACATTCATGCATCATCTGATCTTTACCTCGTATCCAAACACCACAGATGATCATCCAATTTATACAAATACCCATTGTGAACTGTGACAGTAAACTTTATGCATTATTTCTTCTTGGGCAACCTTTCAGAATAAGCAAGGAACAGCACCTCATCCCCGCTGACGTCGTCGCTGGACTGCGGATTCATCTCTTCCACACACACACAGAACTTGACTTTGTCACCATAGGTCTGACATGTCTCGGGTCAAACTAAGAGAAGATTGTGGTGGCGAATTAAATAGGCCTTGTTTCTCTCTTAAACCAGATGTGCCATGGGCTTACGCCTTTATGTTGGCAGCTTTTTTTTGCCTTGCCTTCATGTCTGTCTATTAAGGGAGGTACAACTTCACTATTCTCTCTGTCTCTACTCTTGCCCATCACTGGAAGGAGGGATCCCTCTGTTGCTTCTCATAGTTTCTTCCCTTTCCCACTGCAGGAGTTTTTCCTTGCCCTTAGGAGGGTTTAGAGTTAGGGTTGAGCGTTGGTTAGGCATGGGCTGGTTTCACGACATACCTCTTCATTTGCTTTCAAAATGGTTTGGACATTGGACACAAATGCTTTCTCAGAATGTTTTAATGTGCAAAAATGTAATTACCAATTGTATTTCATAAAATCCTATAAAAAGCCTACCGGGCCTAAAAAGCCTATGTTTTGTGGGGTTAGTTTAATGCCAATGCAATTAAAGAACCATAATGCATTTTTATATGTATACGATATACACATGATTATTACTATATTATAATATTTTCACATTCATGGTTACTATATTATACTACATGACAGCTGTTTTACTATATTATAAGCAGGGTGCAATATTAACTTATCCACCGGCCAAAGGGCAAGTGTGACTGTTGGAGTGAAGCAAATCTACCAGCCACTTGCATTTTTTACCAGCATCCGTATTGTTACTAAAATTAAGACTGGCACATGTCTGCTTTGTATTGGTTTGTGCAGTTCTTAAAAAGTCATGGAACGGACTTTGAAATACACCATTAAGTGGAGGTACTACAGGTGAATAGGCAATAGTTCCTGCCCTATCAAATGAATATACAAGATGAATATACAAAAACATATGATTTTTTTTGTATTGACTTAGTTTCCTGCCCATTAATTTATGCACGTTTTATTAAATATGCACCATACTAATTAAATATGCACCCTTTGCATATTACATTAAACACAATATTGACTTGGTAGATGAAGTCAGATTGTTTGCGATGGTTGTTTAAAATCATAAAAACAATATTTGTTATTGGTAATAATTGTGTGCATGTTATGAAAGTTTACAAGTTATAGAAACAAAATATCCAAAAATATCGAAATAGAACACAAATAATTTGTGCCTGTAGTACCTGGAGTGGCGTAATGATTTTTCATGTTTTAAGTCTGAACCACCAGAGGGCGGGGAAGTGCTGCTCCAAAATAACTAGCCCTAACCATATTACCAACCCTAAACCTATTACTTATCACCCTATGACATATTACTAACCCTACTACTATCCCTACTACCTATTATTATACCTACTACCGATTGCTAAGTTATTAGTGCTTGGGGGTCCATCAGGGGAGGGGGGGTCTTGGAAGGAAACATGGGTGGGGGCTCAGGAGGTTGGGGGTGTAGTGTCAGGTTAGGTGGTGCTGCAGCCTGGGAGGGCTATCATTCACCATAATTCAGCTCTTGTCACACTGAAGGAGAGGGAAAGTGACGTGGCCTGGCATGTATCATTTGTCTACAATACACCCACACAGCCACCTTCATCTAGACGGTGTATGTGCATGTTTGAATGCTTGAGACTGAGTTTGTCTATGCATGTGTGTGGGTGTTTGTGCATGTGTGGACATTGATGTATGTTAGTGTGTGTGTGTGTGTGTGTGCGTGTGTGTGTGTGTGTGTGTGTGTGTGTGTGTGTGTGTGTGCGCACACCTTTCTCCCTTAATGAGTTGGATTGATTTTAACATGAATGAGTTGTGGACTTTCAGCTGACTGGTCACAGTGAATAAGCAGTCTGGACTATGTCCAAAGCACCATGTACTATTTTTTTAGTAAACCCCTTGATCCATAGGGAGAATGAAAAGTAATAAATGTGTTTTTTATCATTTCTCAAGTATGCCATTTGTCTGGTAATAAGTACTGTTCACATTCATTTGAGGTGTAGCCTACAAACATTGACATCGTTTTTCTGACGATCCAACCCGTCCATAGTTGGAAACTATCAACTCCAAATTCTACTGTTCTCCTACTGAAATCATTATGTTCTGTTTTCTCATGTCACTATTTATCTACGAGACTAGGTGGTAGGGTAGCAAATGTGCCGTAGGCCTACATTGTTCTTATTAGTTATGTACTTGTCTAATGATTTGCTAAATCATTAAATTAGCCTAATGTGACAAGACATGGCATGTTTGTGTATGTTACCTAAATATAAAGCATTGCTGGGTATTATACAGTTTATATTATTCCCTCTCTTGTTTAACAAGATGTGTTGAAAATTGAAATTCAGATTTTCTTTTTTTATAAATAAATGTGCTCTAGTGACTAACATGCTACTAACATTTATCACCACTAGAGGACAGTATGTTCCACTCTATTATCTAGCAGGTCAAGGGAAACGCCCTTACAATGAAGGCTCAATGGTTGGGCTTGTCTGAGCAATGCAAAATGGAGTTGCATTGATTCATTCATTATTGAGTTACATTAATAAGGCTTTGAATACTATAGTAAAGTGTGAATGTGTTGGTACAATTACCAAAGATGTCACAGACATTTTGTTTCTTTTACAGACGTTAATTACATGCATTGCATTCTTGACAACATCCTGTCGTTGAACTGACCCTATCATAACCTACATTTCAACAGTTTTTGTTTTTACTTTTTTAGCAAAAAATAATGATTGCATCTTAGTTCGAAAGAGCAGTTCAAGAGAGGCTGTTCTGAAGAGAAAACGTACTATTCCATGCCAGGGTTAATGCTCCTACTTGGACCTACTGTTGATGTACTTGTATTGTCCATTATTATAGCCTATTATACTGTCATTACTTTCTTTTCAAAAAAGTAATGCCTGCCTGCCATAAAAAAACATTATACAGTTTTTAAATAAGATTAAATTGTATTTTATTGATTAAAGTAAGTCAACATGTTTTAATTTAATATACTATAAAAATTCTAAACTTGCTGTTTCGTAATTTGTAAAGATAAACATGGTTTGTAAAAGCAAGCAAGTCATTGCCACGGAAAGAGGGTACAAATCTGGCCCTTTTTCATCAAAGCATTGTGAAGCGACTTGGACAGCTATATGCCTACTGTAGAAACAAGACAAAGATCCTATAATACATAATTAGATGAGTGCATGAAATTATTATTCAAATCCCTTGTGTGGCGTCAGTTGACCTGATTTTAAAGTAGACCTAATCCTTAACTGAATACATGATGGCTTTAATGAGCTTTGGATATAAATACTGTTTTGCCACAGGGAGGCGCAGTTGGGTTCAAAAGCATTTACATTTGTAAGGCCCTCAGTACATGCCCTCAAATCATAACCTCATTAAAGCCGTCATCGACTGAGACACAAAAGAAAATAGGAACACTCTAAATCATAAACATAAACATTTTACCAAAAAAAGAGAACATCAAGAAGACATCAG
>JAOPHQ010004275.1:40000-170000 GCA_030340625.1 Merluccius polli | reverse complement strand
TTTCTTTATGTAACTTCCTCAGTTAAGGGAATGTGTAAAAAATGGTCGAGCAAGAATCACACATTTTAAGGGCTTCTCTTGTTACAGTCATAGTCCACACTCCAAGCGATTAGGTTCAATCTAAGCTATTGTGTTTGCTCCTTTTGACCAGGCAGAACTGTTACAAAATAGATCCTCTTTCACTAAAGCACAGTCAGGGGGTAAATGATGTCCAAATGGAAGGTGCAGTGTGCGCAAGCACAGCCATTTTGTGTCAATATTGCTACAGTGGTCGCTACTGTATGCCAATATTAGGCCGCTAGCTGAAGTAAGCAAATGTTAACGTGTCAAACTCATTCAACTTATTTTGTCAAGGCCTTGAGATGGAAAATCCAGTGTCAATGTCAGAAATAATACAAAAAACATTTATACAGTCTTCCTCAGTCCCAAGTACACACATCCTAACAAATTATCATAATCACATTTAATGAATAATAATTGTTAAGTCATACTGAAATATTCTATGAAAGAACAAATTAAGTTATTTTTTACAAAAGCAACACCACAAATATATTATTATTATTATTATTATTATTATTATTATTATTAATTTTGTATTTATTATTAGTAGTAGTCGTGGTTGTAGTAAGGGTGGTTGTGGTATTAGTAGTAGCTCCGCTATGCGTTCGTACCACCATGAGCGAAAGACAGAAAGAGACAGACAGAGGTTAGGTGATCATGAGCTAGCCCTTGCCATCTCCCACCATTGCTACTAAATCCAACCAGATCTCTTGATAGAGGCCTGTCTGACAGTGAGTGTGTCAACACCCCTACACAGGAAATTAGAATGGACGGTTACTTCTAACCCCTAAGGCACCTCACCAACCCTACACACACACACACACACACACACACACACATACACACACACACACACACGTGCATGTGTCCTCGAGAGAGGGATGTGAAGAACAGATAACAGAACCCTGCGCTTTGGTTTTCCGGTTCATCAGAATAAGGTGATGGGGTTTGTTTCTTATGTTCTTTTTATGAGTCAATTTGTTTACCTAATATGACTGAAGGGCCAAGTTAGCCCCCCCCCCCCACCTTAACTTTAATATGCAGATTGACGGTGTGGTTGAGCATTTTTGTTTATGTAACTCTTATATAACCAGGATATTGTCGACAACAAAATGGCCAGTTCAGTGAAGACCTAACCCCATTAGTGTAGATCAAACTGACAACCCCCCCCTAGCGAGATGCGCTTATGCATATAGGTAAATGAATAAATGCATATATTCCCGCCAACAACGCTCTTAATGGTGCAACAACTGAACCGTGCGGTGCGTCGTGTGTGCCAGCTCTGTCCATCCCAGACAACCCCCCTCCCTTCATTCCCTTTCTCTTAACCCCAAGAAGTCCTCCTCATCAGCCCCCTCCCCCCAGGTAATCGACGACCTCTGCAAGCACCAGCCCTGTTAGCAGTTGCCGCTAACACCTCCAGGCCTTACTGTGTGATGTGACCTCAATGAGAAATGCAAGAAAGTACATCCATATGAGCCTGTGTCCACGCATGTGAACTGGCACATAATCTGCATATTTACAAGCAGCCAAGCATGCATGGAGCAGACGAACCGCAATGAACTGTTGGAGGAGGTGTGGGGGGGGGGGGGGGGACATACAGCAACATATGTGATCCTGTTCCATCAGGATAGGATAGGATATATACTTTTTATCAGTGGCCGGGGTTTGTGTGTGTGTGTGTGTGTGTGTGTGTGTGGGGGGGGGGGGGGGGTATCGTAACTGAACACATGCCTTTGGCATAGACGTTCATGCATTTGCAGTGACAAAGTTATTTTTTTGCAACTGTAAAATTTGGCAGTAAGGTATGCAGTAAAGTACCTTTTTTTGCTCATTTTCTCTCAAATACTTTCATGTGATTTATTTCGAGTGTCACATACTGCACACTGCCAGGAGGGCCCAGACTGATTAAAGGTACCTCCAACAAGAGACAGATATATATATATATATATATATATATATATATATATATATATATATATATATATATATATTTATAACATCAGCACTGGCAGCTTTGATGAAATGTCTTGCCAGTAGTCCAGGCAAATCTCACTTTCCTTAAATCTCTCCCTGAGCAGATTTACAGAGAGGAGTGTCTGTTCTCACCTGAGAACAAAAAAAACCGATTGATTTAGCTTGTTCTCAGTGCCTGGTTGCCTGACTTGCTGGCTTTGAATTAAAACAATTACAATTACAGACAGCTAGTTTGTACTGGCAATACTGCACAAAACACTGTTCTTTGTGTTTTCTTTGTTTATTCAAAATGCTTGCTTTTAGTTTCTGATAGTTGTTATGTTTTGCGTAAGTATATTTACTGATAAATCAACGGTACAGGTGTACACCCCACATATCTGGTGTTGGATTTTATGACGGTCTGTGACTTCTGTGCATCGTTGGTGGTCAAATGCCGAGCGGCGTGCGAGCTGGCTGTAAATCTGAGGTGAAGGGGATGGACAGTGTTGCCATGCGCCAGGGGTGATATAGGAATGGGATTACTATCTGTCGGATACAACCCAGACTGTCATGTTGGGAGTCTAAACAGAGCGAAAGAATTACGGTCGGCTGGAGCTCCTAACGAATGTGTGGATTTCTGTAGTGACAAATGGCTTTCTCTTCCCCTCTTTTTTCTCCCCTTTTCTCCCCCTATAGGTTTTGTTATTTATAAAACCAGGTTTTTTGTTCAGTTGATAAGTGTGGACAGTTAAACAAGACAACTGTTGCACATTTATACTACACTTTCCCCCTGAGAGCATAACATAAAATACACTCCACTTTGTCCCATAATATAGAATGAGAAAAATAAGATGGAGATTTGATTTGAGGTTAGACTATGTAAAATCTGAGTCATCACTAACAGATTTTTGACAAAACATCCCTTCAACTGGTCTGCACACACACACACACACACACACACACACACACACACACACACACACACACACACACACACACACACACACACACAAGGTTCCACATGGGAGAGGATATCCTTCTGGCTACTACAAGTACCACCTATACCTCAGGCCCTTTCCCAGAAAACGGCTGTTACACCCTGGCTTCAAATGAACCCAAGGGCCTCGTCTTTTTAGTAATTTTTACAGCCAAGCCAAGGTATGAATGTGTGGCTGGCACGGTATGGTTTCTGTACCACGCTTTGAACATATGGGGTTCGACCCAGCGCACAAAGCGTCTCTATTCCATGCCAACTGGGCTGTAAATACAACTTCAAACCCCATGTCGATCTTTCCATCCACAAATAGGCTGGACGGATTCCCAGAGTCATGGCGGACCGGGGGGCCTAGCTAGCACTGACTTCACCCCCAAACTGGAGCTGTCACGACATTGCGCGGTCAAAGAAAAAAAATAAAACTCTTTAAATTAAGTTGTCTTTGAGAGTCACTGTGACATATGATCCAGTAAAAAACCTCAGTATGTTTGGAGATTGATTTAAAGAAAGAGTAAATAAGTAGCTACAGAAAAGCTGTTAAAATCAAGGAGGGTGGGATTGGGTCGGGCTGAGGTGGGGGTCGGAGGGGTGGGGGGGTCAGGATTTGGGGGGGGGCGGCGATCGAGCTGGGTACTGAGTGGTGTGGATCTGTGAATAGGTAATCACATCTGGCCCGGGCCACCTAATACTCGGGACAGGCTCCAAGGTAAACACAGCTGTGAAACGTCCTCCCCAACTGCACAAATAATAAATCAGTAGGGGCTCGCCAGGCAGTGGCAAAGCTCGCTCTACCTCTCTCTGTCTGTCTGTCTGTCTCTCTCTCTCTATTCCTCTCAGTCTCTCCCCTCCTCCTGTCTCTCTCTGTCCCTCTGTTTCCTATCTCGCTCTACCCATACTGATCCATCTGTCTGTCACTCTGGCTGATTTTTCACCTAACAAGAGAGATAGGCGGATAGGCAGAGACAGCAGCTACCTCAAATCAAGATGGATATCGAAAAGAATGACAATAAATGTGCTTTGGTATCAGACTATATCATTCATTAGGATTCCAGTTGAGTTTAATGTTTGGGAAAATGGTGGGTATTTGAAGTGTTTTTATAGAGTAAAAGCATAGTTGTTGTGGAGATAAGAATATATTTAAAATAATCTGTTACAAAAAAAGGTTGTATATCTAAAACAGACATTGTGTTAACAGTCCCATATTATAACATGGCAATTGAAACATGGAGCTGTCACATATAACAAAAAAACACTCATCCTGAACAACTTCATATCCCTCCAGATGAAAACGTGGATATCCTGAGGCAGTTCAGGGCAGGTATGAGAACATTGACGTTCATCGTATTTATAAGTTTGTCCCTAGTGTGAAGAAGCTCTGTTCCCCCGTGACTATAGCGTGGATCTGGCGTTAAGGGAGCAGAGAGCCAGGTACGACTCAAACAAGCGCGGGATAACCTGTGGAAACAGAACAGTGTTATGTGAAACACCAGAGGGTTCTGAAAGTGGTAATAAAGGCTTTAGGGAGGCAAGTGCCAACATGAAATACTTTTGCTTTCTAGATTTTTGGCACACAAATATAACACAGCTATAAAAATAAAATATTGGTACATGTTGTAGGTGTAAATAAGTCTGCGTAACATGTATATACCTTTGTATATATATATGGAAGGCGGTTGTACACATCTAGAGAATCGCACAGTCGAGAATCTTCTATCACATTTCAGTCATGGATTTCATTAAACGGCAGTGCAACTTTTGTCATTCCCGCCCATACAGAACAAGAGTCATAATTGCCTTTGTGGGTTCAGTGTTTGCAAAAAAAATGACAAATAACAAACTCTCCAACTGCTTTAGTGTTGAGATGAACTTCATTATTTTTTTGAAGCTGAAGGTAATTTCGGGCGTTTCTCGGATTTGATGACAAATCTGATGACAAATTGGGGCTTAGCCCAGACCTCTGCAGTCCTGCGGGAAACTCCCCTGTCATTTTTTTGTGCAATCTGTTACTTTATTTACATTCAAAGTATATGTCTTAATCACTGAAAAATGTAAAAGTGTACCTCAAAAACTGTTGTTTACTTTCCATATTAAATACCAATTGTGATGTTAAAAATATTCGTAGCTACAGTACCAGACTGTTAAATGTACATTACCATACATTTAACAACAGTTAAATGTATTTATGTTAACATTCATTTATTGGAATATAACATTTTCTTTCACACACTCACTCACTCACTTATACATGCACACACACACACACACACACACAAACAAACACAATTTTCAGATGAAGTTTGTGCAGTGTAGTACAATGACAAGCCCTGTAACTGGTGCGCTCTCTTTCTCTCGCTCACACAAAATGCGTGTGCCAAGTAGTATGAAGTAGATCTGCTGCTTGAATGACATACAGAAGACCTAAAATGTACTTGCGTTTTAGATCAACAATATATTGTTGTCAAGGGCTTTAATGCATGATCGTAATGACAGATGAATAGATTGGGTGCAATTTTTTTATTACTTTCGTTAAAAAATAAGTAATATTTTTTCGAGATCCGGGGCTATTCATAAAACATTCGGGCTCTAGCCTCGGGCGCCCAGGCCTAACGACGCCGCTGCATCCCGCACTTTTCCTTAGCCTCCAATGTTCCTTCATACTTTGTGCGTTATATAGAGACATATGTAAGCCATTGTTGTGTTCGAAGATTGAGTCACATCCAACAGCACGGCCGTGGGCGCTGAAACAGCCATCCGGTATTAGCATCTCTAAACAGGCTTACAAACGAATCACTATTTTCCAGTTTATATATTTTTTTTTTCATTTTCATCCTCTTAACGGTAAACAAGGCGGAACAGCGCCTGACAACCTCAAATAAATTGCAGACCAACACATGCAAAACGTAGCAGCAGTAGCAGAGTAAGCGAGGAGGGTTTGTTTGAGTGAAGGTCATTCCTGTTTAGATTGCATCGGTCATAGAGCTATTTGTTTCGCTTTGTTTGTCTAGCATTTCCGAGGGATGAATGATGTATTCATGTATTCCAGAATGTGACGTTGTAATGTGTGTGTGTGTGTGTGTGTGTGTGTGTGTGTGTGTGTGTGTGTTGAAGCCCCATGTTCAGGGTGGGGATTGAGGGGGGTTTGATGTGGGGAGTGGGGATACAGAAAGTGTTCAACACATTAGATCTCCGATATAAATAGCAATGCATTCTGGGAAAAAAACCTTGGACATAAATTATACAATGTATTATACAATGTATAATCAGAAATGCCATAGATTGGATTAGGTGCGGTGATGTACTATTGTTAGTCCTTTATGTTCCTTAAATCTTCTGAAGCTTTTTTTTAGACCATCAATATCATCCCTGGTCTACTTTTTTTTTAGATGTTTAAGGAAAATAGCACTCCTTTGTCCACAAATAATGTCTGTATCCTCTGTAAAAATAGATGTATTTGTATTCCATATTAGAGTCCTCAGAGCACTGCATCAAAGCTAAGGAAATTAAATAAATAACAATGAATGTCCCATACTTTTCTCATATACAAACAGTCATTTTTTGAATGTTGAGTGAGAACAAAAAAAAACAATTCTACAACGCAAAACAAGCGCTGGTGAAGAGGTGAAAGTCTGTACTGAGTTCCAGGCAAAAATCAACATTACAGAAGTCATCCCATTGTTAATAAATGAGCGCTGCTCTGTGAATCTCACATATTGATTGTTGTCTTTTTCACATTGGTATTCAAAGGATTTGTAGTCGACGATAAACTGGGAATTTAGGGAGGGATTTGAACGAGGCACCAGTAGAGAGTGAAAACCAGCAGGACTCCTCAGGCTCGATTCAGTATGAAGCCTGTTTCACATTACGAAAACAAAAGCTCTATCACTGTTGTTATTATTGTTACCGAGTTGATATATTGGTACGACACTTCATTTACAAAATGTCAACGAAATTTACTGTGTCCCTCTATTCTCTGGGTGGGGTTGGGGGGAATTATGCCACTTGCTGTATAATGGTGATCGTAAAGATGGTGAAAATGGGGGAAGAATCATGGGGGAATATAAAGTGTGCTCAATGCATTCAACACCATCAGGCGGTCCTGGAGAAGCCATCTAGAAGAGGAGAATGAGGAGGAGAAGGAGACATTACGTTCTGACATAACTAAGAGGACCTCTGGATAGCTTTGTAGTGCTCCGCTAAAACAAAAGACGGGATTAAAAACGCCGGCTTTGTTGCCTCGGATGACAGAGTGGCGTGCGGTCGAAAACACATTTTTACGTTTCACACACAAACACAGTGAGCCTGTGCCCCCCAGTCCCCCCCTCTCTTTCACCCTCAAGCTACCCCCCACCCTCCCGCCTACTCCCGCAGGGGCCCGCTCTAA
Organism: Merluccius polli; assembly: GCA_030340625.1. NCBI lineage: Eukaryota > Metazoa > Chordata > Actinopteri > Gadiformes > Merlucciidae > Merluccius > Merluccius polli. The sequence continues at coordinate 162,609 of JAOPHQ010004275.1, read as the reverse complement.
GTTATTTATGATGTTGAAATTAATCTCACTTAGCACAAGGGGTCTCAAGGAAAAAGGCCCCTACTTGCGACGGCGCCTTAGAGAGAGAGAGAGCAAGAGAGAAAGGAGAGATGAGAGAGCGAGATAGGGAGAAAACAGAGAGAGAGAGGGGGCTGCAATGGAAGTTACAGCAAGGACTTATTCAAATCCTCCCTCGTAGATTAGCAAGCGCGGCTTGACAAGCCACCCTGTACGAGTTTTTTTATTTATTAAACATTTTTTTGGGTCATGGACAGTGGGGTGGGGGATGGGGGTTGTTGTGATTGAAGCTGCTTCCCGCTAACACAGCACGCCCAGGGAGGTAATCCGTTTTGATTTTAGATTTTTTTTCCCTGAGACAGAAGACAAACTTGCCAGCTTGTCACAGAGTAGCAGAGCTACACAGGAAGTGAAAATATGCAAATGAGGTTGCATAGGCTTTGAAAGTGGCTGTTGTGTTTGTTTGCCGGATCCAGGCGTTGTTTGTGTGTGATGGATGGAGGCTATCATTCAAGTGGGGACTATTAGGACTACAAATATTATGATGTACGATCACCTCTGTTCTGCCATGGGGGGAACTCATTGTATTAACTAAAGAGTCGAGTACCATTCAGAAATGTACACTGGGTTACAAATGTAAGGGCAAGCGATTCTAAAAGGTTTCTTCTAAAGAGTTTGATATCCACGTATGCACAGACATGGATATCAAACTCTTTAAACCCTGCATCTCAAAACGACTACGTAGATTAGCAGCAGAGAGATTATTGTTTTTTAACTAAACTAAATTTAGACATGCACTAAGATAAAACATGCAAATAAAATACAACTCAACACAACAAGCACTTTAGCATCAAAACTGCATGCACACATTCAGCATTCATTATTCTCCTGGCTAACACTTAATCTATTATGATAATGGTTTTTTTTTTGCTCACACTAACAAAAAGTGACTAAGGGAGCTAAGCTAAGGGAATAAATACAGCCTTCTTTGTTGTTTTTCCTGGCTTCTTTAAACAGATACACACACAACAAGCCCACATGTACCACAATACCAGTCCCAACCGGAACCCTCTTTCTGCAAAGGCCCATTGAAGCAGTGTGTGTGTGTGTGTGTGTGTGTGTGTGTGTGTGCATACGTACGTACGTGTGTGTGTGGGGGACTTGTCAGTTAGTACCAGGCAGAGATGAGGGGAAGTCATAATGAAGCCATAGAGAAACAAAAATATTTCCCTCCCAACAGTAAAGTGACTGGATGAACAAAGACGTCCCAGAATGCAATGCTATTTATGTCTAAGGAGGCCCAAACAGTTGTGTTTAAATCATTTATATTAAAAAGGAACTGTATGTAGTGACATGGCCATAGCTAGCTATGAGGTCAAAAAAACAATGTGCGCTGGTGCCCCCCCCCGATCCTCCACTCTCTGTCAGAATGACGTGACCGTCTGGACACACACAGGTATCTGTGCATTGATCTGGTAAAGTTGAATTTTAGGAAGAAATAAAAAGCTAAGAAACTCAACTCAAACATTATCTGGCATAGCAATGCCAATGTTTGTATTTAAGTAGTACAGTTTAGGAGTCACTCAATGAAGTCTCACTTGAGTGATGGCTAGCTAACTAACATGCAAACACACTGGTTAATGCAACAAAGATAGGCTAGTCAAGGTGAGAGTTGGTTTGCTCAAATGAAACTCTGTAATCTGCAAATGTTAATCAAACTTTTACATATCAATTATTTGGCTTAAAAAGTGCCTGTCTTCAAATGCGCTTTTTATAAAATGCTAAATAATATGAATAATAGTAGGCCTACATTCCACATAGAATATAGAATTATGATTTAAGACTTGAATAGTCTTAGATCAATCTCAAAATGTGTTAAAAATATTAACAAAAGAGATGAAAATCCCCCTGTACCCCCCTACATTGGTCGATGCACAATGGTTTGTGATTTATGTTACGTCAAGACTGCCAGGTAATTCAGACACTGATGTTGAATGTATGTGTTAGAGATGTTCCGATACCATTTTTTCCCTCCCGATACCGATTCCGATACTTGTGCTGTGGGTATCGGCCGATACTGAGTACCGATCCGATACCAGTATGTTATAAAAAAAAAAAATAGCATACATGCATGACTGTGATATGATTATCATAGTGGTAAGGCCTGGCTCAGGTTAAACTCTTTGTAAAACATGAATAAATAGAGCAAATTCAAGCCATTTATTTTTAAATAGAACAGTTAACAGCTAACCTAGCTAGCCCTTTTTAGTGTTGGCGTTTTATTTGATTTTAACATCTGAATGTTAGTGAGAAGAAAAGATGGATGAAAAAAGAAAGAAAGAAAAAACAGCGGTTAAAGCTAGCGAGTGAGTCCGGGAGAGGGCTACTCTCCTCGGACACATTACTCTGAAGCCCCGGCGACGGGGAAGTAGGGTGACCATTTATGAGTTGTTGAAAAGGAGGACACCTCAGCCCGTGGGGGGGGGAGGCGCACGCGATCGTAACACACCTCGGACCTACGGCCGACGGGGGGGGGGGGGGGGGTACCGGACAGTCCGGCCTAAAGCCGGACGAATGGCCACCCTATCTGGAAGTGCGGATTAATAAATAAAATAATGTGAGCGCAGTACAGCGGACCTGAACCGGATGTGATGCCTATTAGATTACTAATTGAATAAATTACGTGGTATTGGATCGGTGCCTGGACTCCAGTAGTCGCCGATACCGATGCCAGCATTTTCGGCAGTATCGGAGCAATTTCCGATACTGGTATCGGAATCGGAACAACTCTAGTATGTGTGTATATAGCGCCAATATTGTGTTTGTCATCCATAAATGCCCTAAACCCTGGCTATTAGGGGTGCTCCGATCAGGATTTTGGGGCCAATCGATCGCTGGAAGGAGTATCGGCTAATGCCGATCACGATCACCGATCACGCGGTCTATTTGAAGCCTTCTATTTATCGTGTAGCATATTTATTTAACTATTCTTAACAGGGGTGACCCGATCAGGATTTATGGGGCCAATCGCTGGAATCAGTAGCGGCCGATACCGATCATGGGGTCTATTTGAAGCCTTGTATTCATTGTGTAGCATTATTTATTTAATTCTTAACAACATTGTATATTAAAGAAGCAGTGAACCCAAAATGTTTGTTTTAAACGTGGTAATATGTCTTATATTGTATACTCTCGGACAAGAACTCTTTGGACTGTTTTAAGCGGCTTCTAAAAACCCATCTTTATGGGCAAGCCTTTCTTTAGATCGCCATCCCTGTCTTATCTTTTGATTTGTTTTAGTTTGGTCTGTCTCTCATTCTGTTGTTTTATATAGTAATTTATTTTTACCTTATTTATTTAGTCATTTATATTTTCCGTGCGTGTGTGTGAAGCACTTTGTAACTGTTATAAAAAGCTTTACTTACTTATATGATCTTCAACACAGTAATCTATGCCCTTTTGTCACGCTACTGAAATAAGACCGTCATTTAGAGAAAACCTGTAAAATCATGTTTTTGCCAGTCTCCGCCAACCACTTTGTGAACGTTCTGCTCTGCTCTAAACTCAAGTTGCGTTCTCCCCCCCACCCCCTCGTCGGTCGTAGGTCCGGGGTGGGTTATGATCGCCCCCCCCCCCCCCCCCCCCCCCCCCCCGTCGACAATCGCCCCCCCCCCCCCCCTCCCCCGTCGACAATCACCCCCCCCCCCCCCCCCCCCCCCCCCCCGTCGTACGCAGTACCGGCACTTATTTTTGTCCACTTCAAGCACTGTCTATAAGCAAAGTAATCTCGGTCTAATGTTAGACCACATTGCAAATATATCACCATGCATTCATAACCTCGTGATTCAGTGAGAGTGAGGCCAAAACATCGGAAAGTATGTCTTTGTGACATTTCTTTATTTACATTTTGTCAACGGAAAATGAAAAGCTGAAAAGATTTAAACAGAAGAACTAATTATTTTTCCCTCTGATGGGCATGCGCGCGCTACGGCGGGATTGGACACGTCTGGGTCCAGTAGTGGCGATGCGCGATGTGCTCGCCATGGAACAAGCGCGCCTGCATTTAAAGGGAATGTGAGCCGACGCTGTGATTGGTTTATTGCACGTTACGCCCAAACCACACCTATGACTAATGTCGCTACTTCAGACCAACCCATTTTAGATTTGCGCTGGGCGCAAGCGTCATTTATCCCGCCGGCATAATAGCAACAGCGCCCAAGATCCGCCCACAAAGCCACTTGCGCTTTGCGTTTCATACTTGCGTTTCAGACCGGCAAAATAGGGCCCTTAGTGACAAATAGTATAATGCCAGTCTGTGGTGCATTTCATATACAATACCGGTCATTATGACGTTCATACACAGCGACGGTACTGGCTTAAAAAAAAGTATCACAAAGTTGCCGTGGTTTGTAACCATGGAACCACCCCCCCCCCCCCCCCCCCCCCCGCCTTCCTAGGACTCTCAGCCCAAAATGCTTAAAAAGCCCAAAAAGTGTTGGAAATAGAGCTGAAACATGGGATTTTACACCTCATCATGAATTGACAGCTGTTTATTTATTGGCAGGCAACATTTGCAACACATTCAACAGACCGGAGAAGCCATTTTAGTGCACGTAGAGAAATCGTCTTGCGTGTTTTGCGTCATCTGATGGGCTCTTAAGATTGGCTGTTTAGAATGCATATCGGCTGATAACGATCGGCGGCTGATCGATCGGAGCACCCCTACTGGCTGTGGCCCTGTTTAGTGAAGTGAATTTGTGATTTTTCCTCGCCTATCAAGCTAATTTAACGGGGTCACGTTGCTGGAACTATTCGACCATTCTTTGAAGACCCCCCCCCCCATCAAAATCATCAAAATTGTTGAGGACATTAGCCCAGAATAGCCTCCACATTCTTCTTTCAGAGACCAGTGAGAATTGAGCAAGAACCAAATGTCTCTGTCTATGGTCCGCGCACCTCAAACTGCTCCCTGCTTCTCTTCAATTTCTCCTCCAACATATTTCTAATCGCACAAACATGTTGCTCGCACAAATCTGCCATCGTAACGTTATGCATCAATGTGTATGTATACGATGCACAGCAACTTTGTGCTTCATGCATCAGATTCCGAAACGCCGGCATGCTATGTAGCACACATGAGGCAGGATTACGCCGGCTATGCTTGTCTGAATGAGCTACACTCCACAACATAATCCTAATTAAACTGTTAAACCCAATGTGTGTAGTGATTGCATCTTTAGATTCCTGCGTCAGATCACTGTAATTCGGAGTGGGAATAGGCTATCTGTTGAATATCCAATATCTTAAAAAAAAAAAACACTTTTGGATTTTTTAAGACAAGACGGTAGTCACAAACTATTCAATTTTTTATAATTTAACGGCTATTCGAAATTTTGAAAATCATGTTCGAAATCACCATCCCAAGGCACGTTAGCTAACTGCAACGGTAAATGCATTCTGGTTGACTTCAAGGTTAGCCCACAGTCACAAAGGAGGAAAATCGTGAAAAGCATTTCAGGTTAAACTTTGTGTACTCGCCTGGTAAACAACAAGAGTCATAAAACACATTGCACTAATACACACAGTTCTCCTTCAGCTACACTTGATGAGACGAGATTCCTCTTTCACAGTTTTAATTTTCGCTAGCTGCTTAGTTACACGTTCTCAAGGCCAAAGCATGTGTGAAATGTTCCACTTCATGTTCGGGTGTCCCGAACATGAGATGAAATGAGCTATACTTTATTGATCCCCGGTTAATTTGGGTAACTTAATTGAACATTAAGTACTCATATTTTTGAATGTTTTGGTTGAATATGTGGATTGAATTTTTTTGTCTACTCTGGCTATTTACACAGTCGTCTCTGAATGACCTGATCGTATCCTGAACCCTCAGCCCGGGCTGGCATTCTTTGGCTGGTCATGACATTTATAAATATTTGACAACAGATGAGTGGTTCTCAGTGGGGAGCCACTCTGAGCTGCAGACCAGACCAGTCTGCTAATAACGCCAAAGCCAGCGGTGGCCTCTCCGAGATCAGCACTACTGAACTCAATATCTGATCACACACGCACACACACACACACATCTGTGTTGTTTGTGGTTCCGGGCGAGCAGAGATCTCAGACATCTATCTTGTGCTCAGACAGCTGTGTGTGTGTGTGTGTGTGTGTGTGTGTGTGTGTGTGTGTGGGCGTGTGTGTGTCGCTATGTCTCTCTCAGGTTATAGACCAGACACAGGTGTCGAGCTTCAAACACCCGCTGCTAGTGTCACCTCATCAAGCAACAGTTAGCTTGTCATTAGACCTAACAAGCTAACTGTTGCCTGATGACACACTCTTTGTGTCCTGTCCTGCATCCTTCACTTCCTCCTATCATCACAGGAGAAACAACCATGTAACTAGCATCTTCACAATACGAAAACAGGAAGCAAACAAAGAGATGCCTCATCTGTCTTCCTTTTTTCTTTCTACTTCCTCCTGTTTTTCAACTGGAAAAGCAACAATAGAGGAGAAAATATGTACTTTGATTCCTACAGCTAATTTCATTGAACAAAACTCAAACGCTGTGTTGTGTTGTGTGTGTATTACCAGCTGTATTTATACAAGACAGTGAAAAATTGTTCCTTAATTGTATTCAGAGTAGTCACACAAATTCACGTCACTTCTACTATTTATCATTCTGTGTGCATTTTTGTATCCACACATGGTGGTATGTGTCTGTGCAGGTGTGTGTGTTTTATTTGCATCTGACTGTACCCTACAGCCTTCCATGTCACTTCTGCTATTCTTTAACACTACACCTCTGCTCTTTCTGCAATTCCTCCCTTTCCTTTCCTTTGAAGTCCTCCGTCATGTATTCTCTTTCCCACTCTCTCTTTCGCGCTCCCCACTCTCTCTCTCTCTCTCTCTCTCTCTGTATCTCTTTCTCACCCCAACTCCTCACTACCATCACCACCACCCTCCCCCTCCATGTTGCATGTGTGCCAGTGTCCAGGGGGCGGAGGCAGTGGTGGTGGTGAGGGTTCTCGGAGCAGCTTCCGGTGTATGTGTGTGTGTGTGTGTGTGTGTGTACATGCCAGTGGCACTGAGTGTGTGTGTGTGTGTGTGTGTATGTGTGCGTGTGTGTGCACGTACTTACGTAATTACCAACTGTCTCCCATCATTAGGGGCAGCCCCTTAACAGAGACATGCTTCACAGACAGCTGCGTCCCCGTGCCTTTGCCTGCCTTTCACATCGCATTTGCTTTAAACCCCTCCGAGCCCCCCCCCCCCCCCAGTGCAGTGTACCCATGCAGCACTGCAGCCTGGTCAGGACACTGCAAGGGACACACGGAGCATATGGCATGGATGCAGGATGCAGCAGTATATTCACAGCAACAAGGACTAAACTAAGATGCGTGCGTGCATGAATGTGGTGCATGGGACGGTATGTTGTGCATTTCCGTTCGGGTGTGTAATGTGCACGTGTGTGTGTGTGTGCATGTGCATCTGGGTGTTTGTTTGTGTGTGTGTGTGTTTTGTGTTAAATAAATAACATCTACTGTATGTGCCCAAGCAAGCTTTTGCATAGTGGATGTGTTGTAGTGTTGGTTTCATAGGAATGAGGCAACATGAGGGAACAATAGAAGGATGGATTTTATCTTCCTGTCTACTCTTTCACCTATCATGATTACCATTTGTTACCAGTTAATACTTTTTGCAAAAGTCATGCTGCTAAACAAAGTAAAGTAACGAGTATTACTTTACTTACATTACTATCAGAGTATCGGTAAAATGGTAAAGTGTAGGTATATGATTTATTTCAAATCATTAAGTTGGAGATGGAAATGTCTTGTTCATGAGATTCAGATTATAGGTGACAATTCAAAATCCTAGTTGGATTAACCTCATAGTTCTCTAAAAGTCATGTAGGCAGTCCTTTAACCTACTTTTTTTTTTTTTTTACATTAACCCTGATTTTACTCCCTTCTAATGCTAAAAAATTTTCTGACTATTGACAGTTTCCATGTTCATGAAATGATTGGATTTGCCTCCATTACATGACCTTGATTTCCTCATAATGGCTCAGAGGTAGAGCTTACCAGTGACAGTTTCCTGCCACTTCCTGCTGAGCGACTCGGGCGTTCAAGCCCACTGCGTGTAGAGAGGGAGAGAGAGAGGCCCTCCTCCCTAAGCACAGTTAGTGACAGCTGGGTCAAATCCCTGCTTATTGGGGACACAGCTGCCCTGCAGACGTACGCACCGTGAGCTCACACACACATACCCATACACGTGCGCACCAGGCAGGAAAAGGAAGGCAGTCGTTGTGGAAACGTGCCATCACGTTGCTGCTGTCTTGAAAAAATAACTTTTTTACGAGACGATTTTTGTTCTCCCACATTTTGAAAATGGCTTAATGAGACTTTAAACATGTGTCTTTGTGGGGGTCCAGTGGATCAAATGAAGACAAATGGTTTAAGTTACGTATTTTTGCTCATTAAGTATAAGAAAGGCATGCTCTAGAAAGGCATTTCAAATAATGCCTACAATGAGTATTTGCAGATTTAATTTTTTCCAGGTTACATACAATCGTAGAATGAACATTATGCGCACACACACAAAGAAATCCTAATGAGCTCAAAAGATCAAATTAACTCTTGTCATATTGTTTGTATTTGATCAGTTTACCACTTTTCAGTACAAGTGTTTGGTGAATAAGTGTGCCAATGTGACCCCATTGCATAAAGGGTTGCCAGAAAAACTCAGATGGCCATGAATCAACCATGAAGCATAATCAAATCATATGCAAATGTGGTCTGCACAAATAGTGTTTTTTTTTTCTCTTTCTCTGCGATGCCTGATGCCCTGAGGGGCCCCTGTCATGGTTGTAACGGGGAGGGGCCACTCATAATGAGGGGTCACGCTTTAGGGGCCCTTTGTAAACAACATGGGCTGCATGAGGGCCCCTGTTCTCAGGGAAGGAGGTGGGGGAATTAGCCAGAGACTTGGAGAAGGAGGTGTGAGCAAGAAGAAGCACCCTGTCAACAACACCCCCCCCCCCCCCCCCCCCCATACACCCCCCTACCATACACACACACACACACACACACACCTCTTTTCACTTCACTCGCATGTAGTCTTTTCAAAGCCTTTTTTTCAATGTGTGTCTTTGCATGTGTGTTGGGAAACACATGCGTGAATTAGTTAGACACAGGTTCAAGAGCAAGATCAAGTTTACTTTGTGTCCCTAGGGGAATTGGTCTAGGACAAAATGGCTGCCACATCAAAATACATACAATGATAGTGCAGTAACAGACATTAAGCGCATAGCACAAACAGAGCAGACATAAGTGCATTCAAGTACATGCAACACAGCCCCTCATTTCACACCCTCCTTATGTCCTGAGTTTATAAGATTCACTAATAAAGGGATTACATAGATTTTATACCTATTCGGGTATCTTTTGGAACCCTGTAATATCTACCTAATGGGAGCAGTGTGTATCCTGAATACAGGATATTGGAGGGGACACCGATAATGTTCCAGCCTGTTTAACTCTAGTCTTCTCAAAAAGCATTTTGAGGGAGGGATGCCCCGCCCCCATCACTTTCATTGCTGTGTGGACCAGTCTATTTATTTTTACATTAACTGATATGTTACCAAACCAAGTAAACAGAATGGGGGAACTCACATCCATGAGGAACACCTGTGTTGATGACTTTAGACTCAGATAATGTCTGGTTCACTCAGACCTGCTGGGTCCTGTTGGTCAAAAATTAGTGATACCACCTGATGATATATGGGTTAACAGACATCTGTTTGAGTTTAATGAGAAGGATGTGTGGCTGCAGGGTATTAAAAGCAGAGCTGAAGTCTACAAAGAGCAGTCTGGCATAGGCCTTGGGGGTTTCAAGGTGTTGCAAAATAATGTGTATTCTGGTTTGCATTGCATCATCAGCACTACGATTGTCTTCATAGGCAAGCTGATAAGGATCTTGCTGTCCGTGTATGTTTGACTTCAGCTTCCACACCATCAACTTTCCAGACACATTACAAAAGAGGTCAGGGCTACAGGTCTATAAGCATGTTTTCTTGAGGAAAAGGAAGAGGAGTAATAATTGCCGTTTCCCGGAGGGATGGAACTGTATGTTAATCAACAGACAAGCACTGTCACGTTCTGAAGAGAAATCAAATCATGTGAATCAAACCAAATGTAGAAGTTGTTTAAATAATTTGCCATTTCATAGTGGCCCACAGTATCTTCGTATTATTTACACAGAAGTCTGTCTCAACGGATTGCTTGTATTGTCTTTTAGCTGTGTTGAGTTTCTGGTTCAGCTCCCAATTGGTCCTTATTCTTGAAGGCAAGCCTCTTGTGTTTGATACCATCCTTGACTTAGTGACGTAGGACTTGTGGTTGGGCTACAGTTTTGTCTTTTGGGGTATCACAGCATCCACACAGGTTACAGGGGGCCCCGCCACTAAATAGTTCAGAGCTCTGTGATTGGTTGATTGTATGCCTTTCTCCCCATCCTCCTTCTCCTTCTCTTTGTTGTCCTAACAAGGCGAGACCTACAGTGATGATGCAAAAGATCATATGGATCTTATAGGTGAATGAAAGGGTCCTTTTTAATTTTATGTAACTAAAGAGCAGTTCGAGAAAATTAGTTTTTTGCAAGTATGTTGGTGACTTTTCTTCACAGACACTTGCTTTATGCATATTCACATTTGGGAACTTCCAAAGCACAAGCATGTGCATTTGCTTTATTTAATTCTTACTACATAGATTACCCATGCCTCCCACCCTTTGATAAGAATATCACTGTACATAATGTTATGACCATGTTATAGTCATTCTGTACATTATAAGAAAACGCTTTGAACTAAACAAAGGTCCTGTGGAACTCGTCCAGTTCTCCATAAGCCCTCCTCCAGCCCCAAGCGTCTCATACCCCCCCACCCCTCCGTCTGCAGTATTAGCATTTGTGAGGCTGTATAATTTGTTTCTAATTGCACACTCCCTGCTGCAACACATCGATTCCACAGTCGCTAGCATGCATTTTATGACAAATAACTGGTATTAGCTGAACACATCTTCAAGTGCTGGTTAAGTGATTCTTGGCAGTAAAATAAAAAATGATGCATGATTATTCATGATGGTGTGTTACAATGGAATTAAGGTTTCAGAATTAGGTCTTGCAATTGTCGACTTTTTTATTTGTCGGGATTTTGTTTTTCTATTGCTCATCCAAAATATATGCTGGGCATTTTTTTATGCATATTTAAAACATGCTTTCAGTAGTGTTTGTTTTCATTGACCTTTTAGCTGTCGACAAGAATTTATAGAGGTTTTGTTGGCTCTGTAAAGCTGAGAAGGTTAAATGGAGAAAGTAAACATTTATGAACTGTATATAGATTTATAGACTTGCTCTTCAACATTACACAGGGGGGATGAAGTTCTCTGTGAAGTTGCTCGACTAGAAGCTACTACTACTACTACTACTACAACACACACACACACACACACACACACACATTAAAACATTAAGCAAACTCAGACCAAATTTAAAAGACGCAAAAGATAAGCTAAGAAAATTCTTAGATGTTAAATTCTTCATCAAAACATGTTCATTTACATACACTTCAACAACTTAATTCCATCTCCATCCAGGTTCAAATGTTTGTATGTGTGTTATTAATACACTGAGCTTGGTTACTTTTTGAAAATGGTTGATGCGTGTTAATCTCACACAATCAAACACTCGCTCAGTGGAGCTTTTTCCTAATGCCTGTAATTTTATTATTTTTGGAAGGGGAGGTGACCCGCGTCATACACACATTGGTTACTTTGTTGTAAACTTATTACATATCGATCACAGTGATTGATACATAAGGTTACGGTAACAATGTTATAATACATATAACATTCTGATTATTACACCAAATAGCTTGATGTTAAATCTCTCCCAGGCCTAAGGAAATGGATGGAAATTCCTACCCGACCTGGCCTGTGGGTCGGGCTGGGTCGGGGCCGGTCTCAGGTTCGGGCAGATAATCAAACCTCTAATGTCAACTGCTGACCCCAACTACTCAGTAAACTGCAAACTATTATATACAAATGTAGAAAGACACAACATTCTAAACTGTTTGGACCTGTGTGCTAGCACACCCATGTCCTTGAGTTTAAAGCAGAGGGCCAAGCCAAGACACAGCCAACCCATCGTATTACAACCAAGTTTCTTTGTGCATCACAGTTCAGAGAGCAGAAGCCATGTCGTCTCGGCTCTCTGTGATCGCATTTAGTAGTCGCCAAACAAAAAGTTTACATTTAACAACGTCGCACTGTGAGTGCGAAAAGATTCTCATGTGTTTTACATGAGAATCTTTTGAGACCCCCAACATGCAGAGGAGACGGTGGGTGTGTAATTACAGACCAGGGGTCTCCATGGCGTTGTAATTGGAGGGTGACGCCCCAGAGTGGGGCGGAGGTATTGAGAACATGTTGAGAGCTTTACGGTGACCAGTCTATAGCTCTTTAAAAACCCACAAAGGACAAGAGAAGTCGTAGAAACAAAGCAGAGTAAACCGTGATTGCAGCCTGTGTGTGTGTGTGTGTGTGTGTGTGTGTGTGTGTGTGTGTGAGAGAGAGAGAGTATAGGCCTGGGAGCACTGCTGTTGTCTTTCCCATCGAGCGCTCCTCCCTGGTAGAGGAGGAAGTCAGGCGTGCTGGTAACAAAAACGTTCGAGGCTTGGGAGCATAAAGAGGCGGGTTAATCTACATGCCTCCTAAACTACAGGAAGTTGTCTATTCACTGACCCCCACCCTTTTACCCCACACCACTCCCCCACTCTCTAGGACAGTGGCGTGATCCTGGTCCTAGCTTGTTGATGGTAGCCGTGTGTAGTCCAGGGCCCAGGGGTTCACAAGGTTGGGGGGGAAGCAGATGGGGATAGTTGTGGTAGCAGTTGGAGCATCTTGGAATCATATCGTCACCAGTGGCGAACGGTCCATATAAGCTGTGAATGCGGCGCATGCCAAGGCCTTTTGAAAGATGACAACATTTGTATTTAAATTAAGTTTCCCTTTTTTTTTTATTTACAAACATTATTTGTTTTAAAACATTACAACATTTGTTGTTTTTCTTCAATTAATTTCACTTTCAAATGACAATGACTACAGTTTTGCTGCTGGGTTTCAATTTCTATGTGATTGTGAATCTATGCTGAATTTCTGCCTGAATGCTGCCCGGTGTTCAGTGTATCTCACACATGCGCTCTGTAATCTCCCACTTTCGTGAGGGAGGGGGGGGAGGGGCTCAAAGTGCTGAATGTGTATTGTGAGAAAAGCTGAATTTGCCTTCAATATTAAATCACATGACACAGCGCAACAATGCCCCCTAATGACTCAGCTAAGTTACATATTTCCTCGGACACTACTGTTTCACGGGGGGCTCAATCTCACCTGAAAAAATGTGTGCTTAAATATATTCCTGGAATGAGTAGGCCTACTTTTTTGACACTGCTATAGGGATTGATATTAAAATCGATTAACCAGAAATCCATGAGGTTGGCTCAATTAAGTATTTCAGTAGACCTACATCCCCACTGCCTATCCGCTAACCAGTTCAACCCTTACCTAGACCTTGCATCATCGACAACCAATCAAAACACCAATGTTTGACGTTTCATTTGTGGGTGAAAACAGGTAAAAAGAGGAGCTCCTATTGGTTCAAAGCAATACCTCTCTCTATGTCGCTGCCATTTCAATGCTTTGCTTAATTTTTCTTTTACATATAAAATCAAACCAAATGTTATTTTAACAGTAACAATGAACAGTACAAAGAAGCAGGGATTAAAGCTAAATATTTTACATTTCGGTTCGTTCTGAGCAGAAATTTTATTTTTCTGTTCCGTTCAAGTGTTCCCAGGCTTCTCCTCTAATAAATAACCGGTTAGAACCTTATAGGAGAATGGTTAATACCGTTATTTTTACAATATCATTGCCTTTACAAAATTATTTATATATCGATAATAGGATAAAATAAATAAGCATCAGAAAGAAAGAAGCAACAGATTATTTGCAACTTTGCACAAGGCTAAATGAGTAATGCAGCAGATTTAGGCCTACCTGCATGTAGCCTGACAGCCCCTCCCTAACCCTAACCCTACCTGCAGGTAGCCTGACAGCCCCTCCCTAACCCTAACCCTAACCCTACCTGCATGTAGCCTGACAGCCCCTCCCCACCCTCTCCTCACTCGAAATAGACGAGGTGAAAAAAATAATCCAAAATGAGGATTCATGCAAAGAAACTACTGGAACATGCTAATGTGATTAAACAACACTAATAGGATGGGTGTGGGGCTGGACAATTAATCGAAATTTGATCACGATTTCGATTTTGGCTTCTCACGATCATGAAAACACTGTAATCGAAGAAAAACGATGAATGTGCCGCCGAGCAAATTAAGGCCGCAGTACACTCGCCGTTCCCAAGCTGTCGCGCAATAGTGATGGCTCGTTCGCGAACGAATCAGTTCGAACGAACGACTCTTTAAAGTGAACGAACTGACCTCATTCGGCGCTCTCGTTCGACTCGTTCGTCGTCGTTCGTCTCGTTCGCTGAGTCTCTGACGCGCTGCTGATTCGCGGCGCTGATTCGTGAGTCGTTCCCTGACTGTGATTGACTCAAGGACTGAGACGTCAGGACTCACGAGAGCCAGCCAATCGTATTTAAATATCAGTGAAATGGTGAATGCATGCTGTCTTTGTATTTTCTGTGTCATGCCAGATTAATAATATATTTGAATGTCTCGTCAATCTGTCTCGTTCTTTCATGCTTCCTTCTCACGCACGCAACCCGGCCGGGACCCCCACCTTGGTGGATCTTGGTCTTGAGTGGGGGTGGCCAATGGCCATCTTCACAATAGTAAATAAAATATGCCCAGAATTAGGGCTGTTCGATTTAGCCCAAAAATAAAATCTCGATTTTCTTCTCTCAAAATCCGATTTTCGATTACGATTACGATTATTTTGTGAAATAACAAAAGACAAAGAAATTATTTCAAATATGCTGTTTATTGAACATTTTCCCCATTGGGCTTTAAACATTTCTCTGATTAAACCAGAAATGAATGAAAAAAGTGCAAAATTCTTTTTGTAAAATAAATAAAGCTTGAAGAATATACGTTAAGTAAAATAAGACATTTTCGAAACTAAACTGGGTCTTTACAAGCTAAATAATAAAGTAACCCATGAATGAACACACATAAACACACAGTCTACCATCGACACACACACACACACACACACATTTCACACAAACACATAAACACACACAAACACACACAAACACACAGTCTACCATCGACACACACACACACACACACATTCTACCATCGACACACACACACACACACAAACACATTTCACACACACACACACACACACACACATACACATTCTACCATCGACACACACACACACACATTTCACACACACACACACACACACACACACACAAACACACACATTCTACCATCGACATACACACACCTTCTATCCACACACACACACACACACACACGGTCTACCATCAACACACACACACACACAAACACATTCTACCATCGACACACACACACACACACACCTTCTATCCACACACACACACACACACACACGGTCTACCATCAACACACACACACACATACACACATTTCACACACACACGCACACACACACACACACACACATTTCCCACACACACACACACACACTTCCCACACACACACACACACACACACACACAAGTAAATAGCCACGACTTTATAAAACTCCTCCGTGATTTTCATGTACTCGTCGTAAAACGCGCAACACATAAAACTCACCCGCCGGGACCAAAACAAATATTTTAGACTCAAAACTCAACATGGCCGCTCTTGAAGCGCGCGACGCATAAGTTATACTAGGTGCAAAATGGGTTTCCCTAAAAAGTCACCCGCCGCTCATATAACCGTGAATAACACAACGGACTTGCTCTTCTTTTTAGCAACTAAATCCAACGCCGACATGTTTGTTTACAATGTGCCGTAAAGCCATGTGGTGAGAAGTGGTCAGAGGAAGTAACTACGGCAAAGCAGCTCAGCGGGGCTGTGGCGTAATTGCGTTAGTTGAAGTGAAAAATCGATTTTACGAGTTTCACGTTTTCACATCTTCCTAGTTACATAATCGCGATTAAGATTTAATATCGATTAATCGAACAGCCCTACCCAGAATAAACACAACTGTACATCATTAACTTTAAAACTCATCATTGCTAAATCAAGTCTATTATCTTGCTGATATATTAAACATCCAATAATCTACTACGCCCCCCCCCGCATCCCGCTGCGTTTGGTTTGTCTAACTTTACCTTGAATTGGGGGAATGGGGCATTTTGATCCTGACATGTCATTACATTAAATAAATCTGTTGAACTCAAATTAAATACATATGTTAACATATTCAACCAGACACAATGTTGTATTTGCTATTATTCACACATTTATTAACCCCATCAACCCCCCTCCCCCAGTTGGTTTGTCGGAGTTGAACTGTAACTTGATCTCTGAACTGTAACTTTGGTTTGTCGGAGTTGAACTGTAACTTGATCTCTGAATGGTAACTTAACTGCATTCGTGATTCGTTTGAATGTTGTGAACGAGGGAGGAGCCGAGTCGGTCAGACTCGGCTGGCATTCGCGAACGGCGAATGCATTCGCGATTTGCGAATGCATTCGCCGTTCGCGAATGAGAACGAGGGACGGAGGGAGGAGCTGAGTCTGAACGACTCAGTGAATGATTCAACGCTACCGGAAACACGACTGAACGAACGAACGAACGAACGACTCTTTATGGCGAACTGAACGACGCGAACTGATTCGCGCAAACGAATCATGAAATCCATCACTATCGCGCAACAATGTGACGTCAAAATGACGTAGATCTCGCCGGTGCGACAGGATTTTAGCCCGGTCGCGCCGTGTCGCGCACCTCTCTTTTTTTTTTCAGCGGCGCGCGACAAAGCGGAAACACGGACGAGTTCGAAGGCACATTTTAATGCGCCTCATTGCTAAGGCTTCTTCCTTTATATGTTCTATTTTATTGTGTGGTGTAGGCCTATATTTTTTCGCTAATAAACGGTGGTTCTACGTAAGTTCTGTCTACTGTTGTTGTGGTCAAAGACGAGTGAAATTACGTGGCTGAAAAACTATCTCAAAGCGGCAGTAAGTTATAAAATACAATTATATAAAATAATCATTCAGTTATTAAGATAGATGCTTACAAACACTATTCATATGAGAACTGCTGCCATACACTGGACTGTTGATGGCTGACCAGGTGTGGCAGTGATGTAGAATAATAGCAATGTAAAGTAATAGACAGCCATAATGCTGTATAGTGAGAGACATCCCGGTGAACTAAACCTTAACTGAATATCTAATGATGTGTAAGACATTAAAGACACAGGGGTACCAGCATAGAAGATGTCTATGGGTACCAGTATTAGTATATCTCTTCTTCTAGTGCATAGAAATAGCAAAGTCGGTAGCCTTTCCTCAGTGGCACCACCTCTGTTCAGGAGAAGACTGCAACTACTGTCGCGGCGGTCCTTTTTTGTTTTTAAAAAACTGTTTTGAAAGACCCCCTCCCTGAGCTACTATCTTACCGTGGTGGAGGGGTTTGCATGTCCCAATGACCCCCAGGAGCTCCGTTGTCAGGGGCTTTTATGCTCCTGGTACGGTCACCCATGGCAAACAGGTCCGGGGGGAGGGGCCAGACAAAGGGTAGCTCAAAAGACCCCTTATGATGAGTACAATAAATGGTCTTGCGTGAGTATCCACCCTTTTTGGACTCCTTGGAGGGGGTGCTGGAAAGTGCTCCCTCTGGGGATTCCCTCGTTCTGCTGGGGGACTTCAACACTCACGTTGGCAGCGACAGTGAGACCTGGAGGGGTGTGATTGGGAGGAACGGCCCCCCCGATCTGAACCCGAGTGGTGTTCAGTTATTGGACTTCTGTGCTCATCACAGATTGTCCATAACGAACACCATGTTCAAGCATAAGGGTGTCCATATGTGCACTTGGCACCAAGACACCCTAGGCCACAGTTCGATGATCGACTTTGTAGTCGTGTCGTCGGACTTGCGGCCGCATGTCTTGGACACTCGGGCGAAGAGAGGGGCGGAGCTGTCAACTGATCACCACCTGGTGGTGAGTTGGCTGCGATGGTGGGGGAGAATGCCGGTCAGACCTGGCAGACCCAAACGTATTGTGAGGGTCTGCTGGGAACATCTGGCAGAGTCTCCTGTCAGAGAGAGCTTCAACTCCCACCTCCGGGAGAGCTTTGACCATGTACCAGGGGAGGCAGGGGACATTGAGTCCGAGTGGGCCATGTTCCGCGCCTCCATTGGCGGCCGACCAGAGCTGTGGCCGCAAGGTGGTCGGTGCCTGCCGTGGCGGCAATTCCTGAACCCGCTGGTGGACACCGGCGGTGAGGGATGCCGTCAAACTGAAGAAGGAGTCCTATAGGACCTTTTTGGCCTGTGGGACTCCGGAGGCAGCAGGCAGGTACCGGCAGGCCAAGCGGAGCGCAGCTGTGGTGGTTACTGAGGCAAAAACCCGGACATGGGAGGAGTTCGGTGAGGCCATGGAGAACAACTTCCGGACAGCTTCGAAGAGGTTCTGGACCACCATCCGGCGTCTCAGGAGGGGGAAGCAGTGCATCGTCAACACTGTGTATGGTGGAGACGGTGCGCTGCTGACCTCGACTCTGGACGTTGTGGATCGGTGGAAGGAATACTTCAAAGACCTCCTCAATCCCACCGACACGCCTTCCGGTAAGGAAGCAGGGCCTGGGGACTCGGGTGTGGGTTCTCCTATCTCTGGGGCTGAGGTTGCCGAGGTGGTCAGGAAGCTCCTCGGTGGCAGGGCCCCGGGGGTGGATGAGGTCCGCCGGAGTTCCTTAAGGCCCTGGATGTTGTGGGGCTGTCTTGGTTGACACGACTCTGCAGCATCGTGTGGACATCGGGGGCAGTGCCCCTGGATTGGCAGACTGGGGTGGTGGTCCCTCTTTTTAAGAAGGGGGACCGGAGGGTGTGTTCCAACTATAGGGGGATCACACTCCTCAGCCTCCCTGGTAAGGTCTATTCAGGGGTGCTGGAGAGGAAGGTCCGTCGGATAGTCGAACCTCGGATTCAGGAGGAGCAATGTGGTTTTCGTCCAGGCCGTGGAACAGTGGACCAGCTCTACACCCTCTGCAGGATCCTTGAGGGTGCATGGGAGTTTGCCCAACCAGTCCACATGTGCTTTGTGGACTTGGAGAAGGCATTCGACCGTGTCCCCCGGGGAGTCCTGTGGGGGGTTCTCCGGGAGTACGGGGTATCGGACCCCCTAATACGGGCTGTCCGTTCCCTGTATGACCGGTGTCAGAGCTCGGTCCACATTGCCGGTAATAAGTCGGACTTGTTTCCAGTGGGGGTTGGACTCCACCAGGGCTGCCCTTTGTCACCGATCCTGTTCATGATTTTTATGGACAGGATTTCTAGGCACAGCCAGGGCGTTGAGGGAGTCCAGTTTGGTGACCTCAGGATTGGGTCTCTGCTTTTTGCGGATGCTGTGGTCCTGATGGCTTCATCAGACTGTGACCTCCAACTCTCGCTGGACAGGTTCGCAGCCGAGTGTGAAGCGGCCGGGATGAGAATCAGCACCTCCAAATCCGAGTCCATGGTCCTCAACCGGAAAAGGGTAGAGTGCACTCTCCGGGTCGGGCATGAGATCCTGCCCCAAGTGGAGGAGTTCAAGTACCTCGGGGTCTTGTTCACGAGTGAGGGGAGGATGGAGCGGGAGATCGACAGGCGGATCGGTGCAGCGTCTGCAGTAATGCGGACTCTGCACGGATCCGTCGTGGTGAAGAGGGAGCTGAGCCGAAAGGCAAAGCTCTCGATTTACCAGTCGATCTACATTCCTGCCCTCACCTATGGTCATGAGCTTTGGGTAGTGACCGAAAGAACAAGATTGCGGGTACAAGCGGCCGAAATGAGCTTCCTCCGCAGGGTGGCTGGGCTCTCCCTTAGAGATAGGGTGAGATGCTCGGTCATCCGGGAGGAGCTCGGAGTAGACCCGCTACTCCTCCGCGTTGAGAGGAGCCAGATGAGGTGGCTCGGGCATCTAGTTAGGATGCCTCCCGGACGCCTCCCTGGTGAGGTGTTCAGGGCACGTCCCACTGGTAGGAGACCCCGGGGAAGATCCAGGACACGCTGGAGAGACTATGTCTCTCGGCTGGCCTGGAAACGCCTCGGGATCCCCGAGGAAGAGCAGGACGAAGTAGCTGGGGAAAGGGAAGTCTGGGCTTCCCTGCTTAGGCTGCTCCCCCCGCGACCCGACCCCGGATAAGCGGTAGAAGATGGATGGATAGATGGATGTTTTGAAAGACGTTAAAGAGTAGTTTGGGTTTTGTTTTTGGCTGTGTTATTAGTGTTTTTTCCATGTTGCAAGTTTTGCAGGAGTGCTGTGCATGTAGATTGTGGTTATTTATTTTTATTTATTGTTTTTACATTGGTATTGCTAGTGTTCGATCACTGAAGCCAGAAGAAGCAGGGAGAACAGTCTGAGTGTATGTAGACTGGGTATTTATTTGTATTTATTGTTTTTGTTTTATTGCTATTATTTTTATTTTTATATATTATTATTATTTTACTTTTTTACTTGTTACTAATTTATTACTGGTTGTTTTTCTAAAAGTTATATTTAAAGTTGAGTTTTGGTGGTGCAATAAACACTTTTTTTGAAATCAATGAATAATCGTGTTTATTAATCGTGATTTCAATATCAATCAAAATAATCGTGATTATTATTTTTTCCATAATCGTCCAGCCCTAGTGTGGGTGCAGGTGAAGGCTAAATGCAATCTTACCACCTTCGCAGTTAAATACAGGGCCAGGGAGATATGCTCATTATCTGGCAGTAACAGGCGGTCTGGGGAATACCGCGCAGGCAACAATTAAATCACTTAATACAACTTCCTATAAAGATGTATCCGCAATAACATTTCAAGAAAAGTTAATTGGAACGATAAATAACATTATAAACTGGTTATGTAAAATTGAAAATAGAGTTTTCACTCCGGATCAAATGAAATTGTTTTTGTTCCTGTTTTCGATTACGTTCATCCTAAAATGTGGTTTGTTTCCAGTTTTCGTTTTCGTTCTTTGAACCATTTGTAATCCCTGCAAAGAAGTACAGTTTGAAGGCAACATTTCAGTTAAGAAATTCATCATGTATATTGGATTACTGATGTGTCAAATGTACTAAACCTAGCTTCATATTACTTTATTAATTGGTAATATATACCAAACATGTTATTTGATCATCCCTGAACACTACCAAAGAGCCAATTATATTGAGACAAAATAATCAGTCATAATCAATCATAATTTATTATTAGATAATAATAATGTATTAGAATACCCAAAAGAAAGAATAATGAAACATGCTCCAAGTCAGTGAAGCACTTATCCAAAAAGCATTGCTGTATAACAGGAAATACTTTATGTAGGCCTATCACTTCACTGCCAGTACCTCATTTCTGTAATGTTACATTCACTGCAAAAACTGGGTTCACTATTAGCCTTTTTAGTAGTGGGTTTTACCATTCACTTTTCATCTAACAATTATAATAGGGTTGCCTTCTGTAAGTAGACCTATCAATATCGTTTGCATATTGGATACAAATTCCTGCTGCCTAATGGCCTCTTGCAGCTCCGGCTGCATCTTATCTTCTTCTCCTTGGAAAGCTGCCCTGTAGATATTACAAATACACACAAAAAACCAAATTCAGGTGGTTATTAATTACTTTAAGAATGTATGAATAGGATATTAAAAAAATAATAGCAATACTGTTTCTTGAACACCAGTTCATAGTTTTCGATAGGGCAGGTAATCATTGAATGCAACAAATCATTGAATGCAACAAATACAATGTTTTTCAATTCATAAGGTTGAAATATTGACTAGTGTAGTCTGGAACTGCACTCATTGACTTTAGTTAAAACCACTGAACTCCAGTTGTGTATGAATGTAACATGAAATTTGCTAGCAGAATGTAATTCAGGATGATATGGTGCATTGGGAAGGAGCAGGATGTGCATTTCGTCGCGTCTTTCTCCTTTGAAAAGTAGCAGAGAGAGGGAGCCGCATATCAACCAACCAGGTCGGCAGGGCACCATGCAGTGCACAAAGATAAATACATATATAGATATATTTTAGTTGTTGTATTTTGTATTTTTTTGAAATCTGCAGAAAAAGGCCGCTTTCTTTTGCTTAAGAAGGCAAAAGGCCAGGGGCTCAAGCCCCTGTTGACGTCAATGTCTGCACGTGCCTACTAGTCTGTTTTGGGGGGTCGCCTGTGTAGGTGGGTTGGGGGGGGGCTCATCATAATGCCTCGCGTCAAAAGTCACGGTTTGCCACTATTTGTCACATGGACTTTAGCCATCTTGCCAACTTGCGCTGAATTGCTAGCTAGTATTTCATATTGTTACAAGATCTTTTTTATGTTTTATTTGAATCAAAGTACACATGTACATATGATGCATTTTACGTTTTATATTCTATGCCCACCCCAACTCTCCCCCAGGTTTGTATTGTTAGCTAACAGTAGTTATATGTAGCTAACAATAAACTACTAATCAATTCATCCCATTATCTTTTCTGTTTTTCACCTGATAATCAAAATAGGCATACAGATTCATACAGATTCAGAATCAATAAAAAATATTCTGTGTATTTTAAATGACAAACTGATTTTGCTAAAACATGGTAAACTTATTATCACTATTGTTGTCAGTATTATTATGAAATAATAGTAATAACTATTGCCATGAAGAAGACCAATTGTAAATGAAAGCATCACGCTTACTCGCTAAAGTCCATTATTTTCATTTAAAGCTAGGGTGTTTGTGGTAGATAGTGAATCACCTCAACTCCTCTAATGAGCAGTGTCCTACTTGTTTAACTCATCAGAGAATCTGTAGGGTTTTTTTGTACACGTGCCTCCGTGGATGACTAACAAACAACGTGATATGACTGCATCCTTCATTGAGAGTGTGTGTGTGTGTGGTGGGGGGGGTTCTGTCCATGTTAGTGAGTGTGCTTGTCTTTATATTTGTGTAAATGAGAGTGTTTGAGTGCATGTGTAAGCCTTTGTGCGTGTGTGTGTGTATGTGTGTATGTGCATGTGTATACATGTGAGTGTTTGGTTAAGTCTTGTGAGCCTTTGGGTGTGTGAGTTTGGGGGGGTGGAGAAGAACACATCCACATTATCTGGCGCTGCTAGGAGGCTTGCCTTAATTACAACTGCCTGAGTCACGAGCACACTTGCACACAGATACACACACAGCGGTGACGATGTGTAGCTCGTCGCAGGAAACACACACGGCCTGACTTGTCGCCGGGGGCATACTTCCCCCTGACAACGAGACACAAAGGTGTGGCGGTCCCAGGTCCAAACAGATCCCTCCACTCATCTCCTCAGGGTGGGGGTGTCTAGAAGTCTTTGATGAGCTCAAGCTATTGTTTATTTTAATGAAAACTCTCAATAGGATTGTTCTTTCTCTTCTTTTTTCTCTTGTTTTTTTTCCACAGATCCACGTTTCTATTTCAGAGGTTGTCCCAGGGACATTGCGCACTGCCTTTTTAAAAATTATTTTATTGTCTTCTTTTTTCTTGGGTGTAGGTGGGGATCGCTTTAATCATTCTAAAACATTGTTTGTACTCAGACAACTCAAACTCATTGGAACTGACAGGGCTTTAATTAAGCGTCCCAGAAGAGTCGTCGACAACTTAGTGCAACATGGACTATAAATAAATTCCATGCATTTTTCTGCATCTGTGGTCGGGGCCACCTACAACATTCACAGAACTACGATGTAATGTCTCCAACATGCATCAAGGCCTGGGTTTCTTTTCTTGAGATAGGGGGCAAAACATGTTTTAGATTGTCTTCTTTTTTTTTTTTAATTACAACCAGTTCATTTCAAATGGATGTATTTGTAGACAAATGTCTCAGCTAACAAACCATGTAAAGGAACAGTGTTTTTTTACTAAAAAATGTTATTTTACTACTATAACTTGATTGGGTGCACTCTGTCATACACACTAAAAATCATGCTATTTAAATGTGTTCAATCAAGAGTTAAAAAAATATTGAAATATTGAATAATAGTGTTCAGTTATGGATAATAAAATGCAATATAAACCCTTTTCTTTCCGATTTCCAATTTCTAAATTAGTACATTTTTTACCTTCATTTTTAATCTTAACGATATAAAACCTACTTTATTTAGCAAAGAAGGCATTGCAGGCATAAAATAACAAAAATGCACCTCTGACGCTGTTGACAATGGCTGATGGTGTTGACAAACAACTATTGACTATTGACAGACAACTAATGGTGATGACAACATATTAAGTATACTAACACATATTTCACCTGATGGAGGTGACCTCACATCAAAATTAAGTAATTTAATAACTACAATAATAAATTGTATCTTTTGACACACAGAATCCACTTTTTTCTTCCAGTGCTATGTCCACTTGAAAAATACAAGAAAACTGTCACGTATAATTGTTCAATATATGTTAAATGATCTCTTGGTTATACTAGTCTTGTAATTAATTGAAACTTTTGGTAACACTTTATAACAACGTTCAGTCATAAGTAATTTGTAAACCTTTAGTTAATGATGAAGTAAAAATTAACAAAGCAGTCATTTATAAGTCTTTAGTTAATGATGAACTAATATACATTAAAACATTAATATACATTTGTAGATAATTATTATAGAGGTATTGTAAGCAGGGCTTGAAAACGAAATTATTTTTCAATCGTTCCGCTCCAAACGGAATCGGTATATTTAACGTTTTCGTTCCTTGAACCGGTTCAGAGCCCTGATTGTAAATAATATGTTAAAGGACCCTTTTTTACCGCCAGGTGTAATGTTGATTGGCCATTTCAAAATGTAAGCTCTAGTGACATCACAAGGGGGAGTGTCCACCTAGATGATCTAGGTTGACGTTAAATAACTTCAACTGGACAGAAACAGACATCTCTCTTGCCCCGTTTCGGGTAGAATTCTAGAATATAGGAACATTCTTGATTCTAAAGTAGGGTTGGGTATCGTTTGAAATATTTCGATTCCGGTTTGATTTAGATCCCTGTAAAACAATGCCAGTTCCTAAACGTTTCTGAAATCGCCACTTTTTTTAATAGAAATGCCATGCCAACACTGATTCTTTGAAAAGGTACCAGTTCCTAACAGTACCAGAACCAAATGACACCTTTAAAGGTCTCTTGCATCGTTTTTTCGTTAATTTTGCAGCGGTCTCTAGTATTAATGAATGCCCTGTGAGCCGGTTTTGGTGAAAAAAATGCTCTGGTGCGCCTGTTTCAGGCTGTTCTAGTTTGGAGGAGGAGGTGGGGGGGGAAGAACGAGAGGTTTTCGGCTCTTACTCATGAATATTCATGACATTTAAATTACTTAGCTCTGATTGGCTAACAGCACTGTCCGTCACAGTGATGTTAGCCAATCAGAGGCAAGTGATCCCTCTAGTGCATTATCAACACTTTACCTGGCTCAGTTCTGTCAACTTTACCGTGCTACGAACTGATGCACAAAATGTCTAATTTCCATCTCTGGCTTGTGCCCATTTCATGCATGCTAAGATGCTAACGTGGAGAATATGAACATGCTATTTTGTAACAGAAACCTTAGGTGGAAAAGTGTATTGTTTTACTTACAGACAGTGAGCTGGTGGTCGATCGTCGCGACGGTACAGAATCAGGTTTTAGGGACAACCTCGAAGCAAAACCACTACTGTAGGCACCGAAGTCAAAAGTGGAAAAGTAACTGTGGTCAAAATGATCGGAACACAGAACTAACTTTGCGTGGTACTTCGCTGGGGGTGTTCCAAAGATAAATTCCAACCATTTCTTCCTCAACTCTTCTTTCTTGGGCAAGACATGCAACGTTGATGTTTTATTGCCACAAGTAAAACAGGCACAAACTTGTTCTGCCATGTTAGCAACTTGCTGTTAGCTATCTGCTGTTAGCTCTGATATCTGACTGCTTATAGCTGAGCAGAATCAATACTGTTTTCCTGAGGGCGGTCTCAAGCCAAGGTAGGTGAGGTCATGAATATTCATAAACTATCACACGTCAGAGCTTTAGGCTTTTTCTTACTTCCTTGTTTCTTACTTCCTCGTCCGTCTATGTTCTTACATTGGCTAATGCATGCAATGGGGGTAGAAGAACGTTTTCCACGTGCAGCATGCATATGCAACTAGGAGTGACCTATCATATTTCAAAAGGAGCAAGTAAAAACAGTTTACCGGTGAAGTACACCTTTAAAATAAAGACCAAACAACTGATTAAATAGTTGAAATTCTTAAATTTTTAATGGTAACTTATTTGGTAAGGCATGAGCATCTTATGCTTCGCGAAAAAGTATAGACCTATTTAAACAAATACAATTGTCACTGTAGGTTATAAAAAAAAAACAGTGTCTTTGTTTATAGTTTCAATTACTCTTTCCATTTGTAATAATAAATTATAGCATAACTTATAGTAGCTGTAGACAACTTTTCAACTTTTCCCACCCTAGTGTTTCCAAGTGGTATTATTTTTGCGCCACTGTCACAAACACAGACCAGATCGCTTTCTGTTTCCTCAAAGCCTAGCAACCACAAACCACACAAGATGCGCATTTGTTTGGAAATATCCACAAAAGAAACGATCAACACTTTGGAAATAAGAAAGAAAGAAGCATGTTCACTGAGGAGGTAAAGTGAAATTGGCATTTTATTTGGGAACAGGCAAAAGCTATTGTAATGATGTGCATTGCATAGTAATACCAAAGTTTGAGTATTGCTTCGCACAAACAAGTATCGACAGTAGGGGTTGGTGTCGGATAGTAGAAGAAAACATTAGGAGGAAAACCGTGTTGAGTAAAGCGAACTCGGTTGGTAGCCTGACTGGATCGCCTGGCGAGTCGCGACTTGAGGTTTATTCAGGTAGTATACTCAATGCAAAAACGTAGCATACGCAGATATAAGTTGTGTCATCAGATTGGGTTTACTTTGGTTGTTCACCACAAATGTGTCATCCCTTATATTTATGTTGTGCAGTGTCAAGTGTTTAATCAAATTGGAGGTATTTCCCCCCTATACGAAAATAGTTTTATTGCACTTGTTACATGTGCTGCTTTATTTTAGTAAAGCCATACTTTGAAGCGTTTTACTTCAGTCATGATGGCTGAAGCTGGGCAGCAGTAGAGAGGAAAGTTCTCTGCAACTTTTCCGACCACAAGAGGGCGAGAGGATTGTTGCGTAACCGAAATGAGGCACTGAAAAAAATGTAGTCATTCAGTCCAGGTAGAACTGACCATGTTGCCACCAGTACCACTTGGTTCTTGGTACCCAACCCTATTCTAAAAGGGGACTGAAAAGGTTCAGGTAAAAGGTTTGTGTAAAGTTAACATTAAACATTAGGCAGTTCACGGAGAGTCGAAGGGAGGAAGGCAGCCTTGCATGACATTCTTCTGGACAATGTCTTTCATTTTGGTGATGGGTGAGTTAGTCTAATTTTTGGCAATATTGTAGTTTGATCATTACTGAGAAAGTGAATGAATGAGTCTGCTAGGGAGGAATTATGCAACGTGTTGGAAGTGCATATACCTTAAAACCACAATGCACCCCAAAACCGCACCCCACATACAGACACAAAAATATGTAATAATGATAAAGTACCATTTGTTAGCTGTAATAGATTGAATGAGCAGCAATACAAGGATGGGCAGGATATATGTACCAATGTGTGTTGTTTCAAAGTATCAACTGTCTGAATAGGTCACATACCGCCGATAAGCAAATGATGAACCATTGGATATGGGTGAAATATCTACTGGTAGCTAAAACTGCACAGTTCAAACGCAAACTACCAAGGAATGTATCATAACATGTCATAAGTAGCCATAACAGCTTATGTAAATTGATGACAACATACATAACACTTGTGGTATCCGACATAACATTGAAACTGGGCCCCGGTCAAGTTATCCTGAAAACTCTTCCAGCATTATCTAACTAAGTTATTACTAACCAACCCTGAATGCAATTTAGGAAATTCTTATTTTTACACAAATCAAAATGTGGCTTTGTGAAAATACTAGCTAACCCTGAGTGCATTTAGGAAATTGTTGTTTTTACATTAATTAAAATGTGTCATTGTGAACATACTAGGTAACCCTGAGTGCAACGATTATAGCGTCTACGTGTGTTATCAAGATCCTTGTAAACTATATTTAGGAAATTGTTATTTTTTACACAAATCAACAGTTACTACTAAATGGATTCTGCAGTGTTCTGCAGTCAGTTTTAACATTACATTATGATTTTTACTGATCTCTGTTAACTCACAAGTTAGTTAATGTTAGCTAGCTGACGTTAAACTCATTTAACACTCACCGAAACCTCGTAGAGCCGGTCACAAATTCTAGCTTGCACAGTTGCAGCTCTCAATTCTCTTAATACATTTTCCCTCGTTTTGAAAGAAAGGTGAAATGTGCCACGGTGACGGCCATGTTGGTGTTGGTGACGTATATTGTGCTAGATCGTGCAAATTCAATTGATGTTATGAAAAATATACATTCAAATAATGTCATGAATATACACCGTTCCTTGAGATTTATCTTTTCAAGTATTTTAGTCATGAATTTCTTTTGATTTTTAACATAAATAAGATTTCTCTATACAGGATATGTTTTGTCCCTTATTTAAAAAATCAGTGAAATATGAATGAACTTCACTACAGTTAAGTTCACATTGTTTATTTTTTACAGAATCTTCAAGGACACCCCCACCCCTTTCCTTTCTCTACTCTCTCTCACACACACACATCCCAACACACACTAACACAACACCTGCGTTAGCACTGCATTCTGCGGTCGTCTCTACAATGGCTTCTTTGTCTGTTCCTTTTGTGCGGCGGATAATTCTCCATCGCACTGTGTCGTCCCGTAAAACGAATTGATGTATTAAAACAGATCTCTCGAGTTTACAATAAACCAACCATGACATGCTTCGAGAAATTGATGTGGTTCCACAAAAAAGTGGATAAAACGGGTTTTTTTTACTCAATGATTTCTCTCCAACAACCGCCGTCAAAATAGTAGCAGTTGGAGTGAGCAAATGTGATTACAACAAAAAAAGAAGAATGAAAAAAATAATAAAAAATGTAACTCCTACTCTGGCACCATATGTGGGTTGAAATTGGGAATCCTAAAAAAACAGAATATATCATAACCAACACCACCACCACAACCACTCTGCTCACCCCACCCACCCAACCCAACCGCCACGGGGAACCACCCTGGCTTTGTTATCGCTGCGGAGGACGAGCTTCTTCCAGTCGGTCACCCGGTGCGCGGCGGCTGCTGTCTGGGCTCCGCTCTCCCAGCACTCACAGCAGGGGGCCATCTTCCAGAGCCGGGGAGAGACACACTCCATTAAGTCCTCCTGCAGCAGGACCCACACAGCCCCCCCACGCCACTCCCAGTACACAACAACATGGAGACGAAGCAGAAACAAAAACACCAAGGAATGATCTCCATGTGTGTTAGTGTGTGTGGAGGAGTGGGTATTGTGTGTGTGTGATGTGTGTGTGTGTGTGTGTGTGTGTGTGTCAGTTTGCGTCTGTGTCTCAGTGTGTTTCCGAGTTTATGTGTGTGGGTGTGGGGGTGGGATCTGTATGAGATATTTCTGTGTGCTATTCAGCAAACTTTTGGATTTAGACACAAAGAGATTCACATTATCTTCAACCCTTACTAAATACATGCATCAGTTTCATTACATGCTTTCAAGTATGACAAATCAAATCTGAACTGAGCAACATCTAAAAGATTCAGCTGGACCACGATTAAGGGCAAATCCGGGTATATTTTCCGCAAGAAATACTTGCTTATTTTAGCATAACGAGAGGAAATGGATCTAGATTCATCCTGTAAGTCTGAGTGAAAGCTTGGCAGGCCCTGTCTCCGTAACTAATTACATTATTGTGGTCTCTGGGATTTTTTTGTTAAAGAGCGATGACGTGCATGTCATTTTCCCATCACACAACCTGATGATGATGACAGCAGTACTGCAAAAATTTGGGGAAATAAATTTGTGGTGGCAAATCAACTATACACTCCTCATAATCATGTTACCCCACCCACCACCAAACAACACACACACACACACACACAGATAAACACAATCACATATTCACCCCCCCCCCCCCCCCCCCCCCCACTCACACACACACACACACACACACACACACAGAAAAACACATCCACCTCACACAGACACATCCAAATCCCCCCCCCACACACACACACCATGCCCAGTAACAAACACCATGCTTCCTCTCTCTGTGTCTTGAAATGTCACTGGCACGCTGTCGGACTTTACAGGGCTTCGTAATGACCACGGAGTTGTGTTTAAATTGATCTGTGTTTATCGGGGAGGAAATTTAATGGGAGCGGTGCGTCAACCGCCCCCTCCCCCATCACATGCGACGCATCAAAATAATTGGCAGTGCCCAATTATGCCATGATGCATGTGCAAAAGTCGAGGCAAGCCCTGATTAGCCAGCTTTAAAAAATGCATCTGTAATCAGTGGCAAGGACATGTCATGGGCCTGTCCTAATATTTGCGTTATACACGCAAACAGAACAGTGAAATGGCTGAAATTATTAAATATTTTCTCTGTGTTGCTCAGTACCGCTTCAGAAAAAATGTAATGTGTTCTTTAAAGCACACCAATATAACTAATGCTCATAGTAGTGTGTTTTTAAGTAGTACATAGACTGTGTGATAGATGGCATTTTCTAGTGGGCCACCCGTGCTTAATATATGTGTAGGAGGCATTCATGAAATTTTAAAGCAGCCATTAATAAAGATGGAGGTCCGAAAACAGAATGAGCTCCTTCATGCTTAACACTGGAAAGGTTTTGGAAATGCAGTGTGTGTCAAACTAAATGGCCCTTGTTGCATGAGCAACTGAGTCTCTAGTATTGAAATTTGAGAGAGGGATGCAGATGTCTCCAAGCTTATTTCACATTTTTTTAATACAGACCAGAAAATAAATGGACAATGATATATCATTTGAAACATTGGGAGAATACACACTCTAAATAATAGACTTTGCGATGGTGATCTTAAACTTTTCAGCAGTCTAAAAACAAAGTATCGCCCACGGAAAATGCCAGGAATGTCAGTATGAGTGTACATAAGTGTTAGAATGCCCTTTTAAATGCCTTAAGATAAAACAGTATACTTTTGAGACATTGAACATTAATACCTACAGATGACAAGAAAGATCACCTAAAATGTTCAGACATTTAATAGGAGACACGCAGTGATAGGTCAAGCTTGAGACAGAGCAGCTAGAGAACGAATGCCTTCCAACCATGAAATGGCGCGGCTGTCAGTCAGTTGTCAGATGTGATCCGAGCTGACGTTCTCGTATTGTTGATGCCCGGGCGCCATGTCTATTTTGGGATGTTGTTTGTCCTTACCGCTTTTTAAATTCAAACAGACCGAATGCAAATAGCGAACAAGTATATACGGTTCAAACAGCAAATTGCACAAATGTATGTGTGGCCAAAGACATCACATCGATAGGATCTGTCTGTTACATGTCGAGCATTTTGGCTGACATTCGTAGGATAGGTTGGGTAGTTGTATTGCTGAAGGGCCCTTCAACAGAATCCACATTGACTGTTGCCCATATATGTTCTCTTCATTATAGAACAGCTCCTCAACCTGGCTATGAGTTGTCCTACACCTACTTTAAAAAAAAAAAAACTTTACAGATAATACAACACCGTAATAATCAGCCTTTAAAATATATTTTTCACAAGCACACGCACGAAGCGAACCGCCTATTCTGGCGGTTCTGAAGGTTGTCCGAAACAACCAGGAAGGAGACATTGAACACTTTTAATAATCGTATTTAACCGTATAACTGCACACAACTTTATTTAAAAGCAAGCAAATGAAAACATGCTTGTATTTTGGTGTCTGGTGCGTGTGGATGTGCGGCTCCTTCGGCGGAGCGGTTCATGTTAATAGCCAAGTCCGGGAGGGTTCACCTTCACGGGCGTAGTTACGAGGGATGTGCGACTATCGTCTTGTCTTAAAAAATACAAAAGTGTTTTTTAAAGTTAGAAAGATATTAGATATTCAACAGATATTCACGCTCCGAATTACAGCGATCAGACACAGGGAACTAAAGACGCGATCACCGGTATTTGTCCCGCATGTCTAGCGGTGTCTACCTACCTAGGTGTATACCTGCCCAGGTGTATTGGTCAATATTTCTGCAGCGATACGTTAAATCAGGGCTTGTTGCGACCACGGATGTATTCGGTTTGCGATGCTCATGCCTTGTTATTTTATGTTTTACTTTTTGCTCGACTAATGAAAACGTATTTGACTAAGCCTCTGTCGATCAACTTAGCCGACTATTCGACTATTAGGGGGCAGCCCTAATTGTATTATAAAAAAAAGAAAAAAATGAACTAGAAAATTCATCTCTTCAAAGAAGACTTTCATGTCCTATCTCCTTTTAATCAGAGTACCCATGGCTCCTTCGTTCCCTAATACGCTCCTGTCTTAAAGCAAAGAGTAAACCAATCCTCATCTTCATGGATCATACAGGCTATCTGCAGGTTCAGGCAAGTCAGATTTGAGGCTTTTTTAATACCTTTTTAATGCCACTCAAAATTAAATTTAATACCATTTTCACAATAACAAAAATCCCCCCACGACACTACTTACTTTGAGTTTAGGGACATGTGTCCAAATATGTTTATTGACAACCATTAAATATTAACACAATTAGGCAACTTGATTGAATTGGATTGGATGCTTGTGACCTCACTGGTCTTGTTCGTTGTTCTGTTGTCTTCTTCTCCAACTCTGCTTCTACCTGTTTGAGTTCTGCCATTTTTTCTCTGTAGCACTTCCTGAGGGTATTCGATTTCGTGATAAGCTGGGCCATTATGGTCCAAGACTTCCCGTCTGCCTGCTCAGCAAGCTGGACTGCATCTTGGTTGAGGCTGTTTGTGTCGACTATCAGAGCTGCCTTGCTCTTTTTTAGCTCTTCTATTCCCTCTTCTGCTGCTTTTCTTCTTTGTTCCTGTACATCAGACTTCACTTCTTCTTACTTTTGTCCTCTACATGCAGTTGGTACCTCGACCTAGCTGACGCATTAGATGCCAGCATCTCCTTGGACAAAGGAACCTTGAGGACCCCCCCACAGACTGGGACAGAGTCGCAAATGAGGTGCTGAGCAATGACTTCATCATCCTGCATATTACAGGTCTCCAACTCCTTATTGATCGAGAAGCCCCTCTCAACCGTTGCTTGGGCAGTGACAGGAAAAGAAGCTTCTTGCAAAAGGCCCACAGCTCAGGGTAGCGTTGGCTGATCACTCCCTGGAGAAACACATCGAGTCTGGTCTTGGGTTCGTAGACGAGGAAGGCCTCATCTCTTGCTTTTACAGCCAGGAGGTCCCCAAACTGTTGTGTAATCACATCACCTGCTACTAACAACAGACAAGAAAAAACAAATCCATAATTTCCATGTTGATTATATTTTCACCAAGGTTCAAAATTAATTTCATATTATGGGACCAAGATTTTAGTAATAATTAAATGAAGAAACTTGGTTTTAAAGTACTGCTCAGTTCAGTGACAGGGCTTGTTGGGCTCTGGTATAGGGACTGCATAGAGACTGGGCTGAGGAGGACAAACTATAGCCAGAGGGTCAAGAGTGTATTGTGTATTGTGTGGAGAGTGTTGTGTGAGAATGACAGAGTGGTGTGTGTTTGTGACAAACAGAATTGCTCTGTTCTACTGTGCTATTCTCTCCTACCAGTAGTCACACTTCCTGATAACTGCTGATATTGCAGAAACCTCTGCACAAGACTAGACATCCTCTCCTGGCACCAGTCTGGGTCTGTGTACATGGTCTTGGGGTCCAAACAGGCAACCTGTCTAACTGTGGCATACTTCAGAGGTAATTTCTCCTGCACTTTCTGTATGATCTCCGATGACAGAGTGATAATGGGAAAAGTACTGAATGACCTATCACACTATGTGCTGTCTCCATCCTGGGAATAAGAAAATGATATACTACCTTGAGTACGGATTCTGCACCCAGGCCTATTTTCACCTCCTTCGACCCAGTTCTTCTCATCACCAACATCCAGTCTCACCAGCTGCAGCTGAGTGAGGTCATGGAAGACATCCCTTTTGACAAAACGCCTCAGCATACTTTGTCAACAGAAACATGTAAAATGTAATCCAAATCACATACACACATGTTTAGGAGTACTGTTATGTTTCATATCAAATTACTTTACATAATCATATCAAAAATGCAGTCAAGGATATCAAGAGTCAACATTTTTTAACAGTACTAGGCTGTCATTACCTTCATCAACTCCGATTCCAAGGAATGGAATCACCGCTCATCCGTTTGGTATCTGATTAAGAATGGACTAAAGGTCCTGGTAATGGCCATATAGAATTGGAGTTAAGCCATGGTGAGGGGGTCATGATGAGCTGCTTCGAGTGTGTCGAATGATACCATTCCTGGGATTGGCAGCTTCTTGGTGCAGACTGTACCCAGGTACACGATCAACGATGGCAACACCTCCACAGCCCACTCTGCAACAGGTAGGTTCTCAATCCAACGGTATTGAGAACCCCACAGAAGGGAAGGGGAAAGGTGGTTGACTATCACAGCAGTGAGATCCTCCTTCCTATCTGGCACATTGTGAAAGAGAAAGTGCAAGGTCCTGAACACCTCCTCCAGCTGCCACATAGCCACCTTTACAAGCATTGTGAAGTCTGTGTGTAGGCCACAGCTTCCCACCACAATCACATAAGCCCCCCCATACTGCTCAGCTTGCTCCTTCTGCAGCAGCTCCAGGAACTTCAAGTTGACATTTGGACCATCCATTGAGATGGACAGGAGCTGTCTCATATCCAGCTGCTCAGCACATTCCTGAAGATTAAATGGGAATAATGTATGAACTAGTGCTCCAACATCTCAGCTAGATCATTTATTAGTATTTAACATACTACTTACATTGAAGTGGTACAGTAAATCCTTAGCAGTGGCCAATGAACTGGGAGCCTAGGTACTGAGAGTGAACTTGACCATCAGACCAGTATCGGACGTGAACATCAACACAAATGCCTCCTTGTTTACATCCGAGATGAAATTATTTTTGGATCAACGGGGCCAATCCAAAGCGTGCAATGTATGAGGTTTTGTCTTTGCCACATGTAAATGTAGTGAAGTGGTAAATGAAGAGTAGGGAAACATTGATTTAAACACCTCTCCAAC
Organism: Merluccius polli; assembly: GCA_030340625.1. Classification (NCBI taxonomy): domain Eukaryota; kingdom Metazoa; phylum Chordata; class Actinopteri; order Gadiformes; family Merlucciidae; genus Merluccius; species Merluccius polli. The sequence continues at coordinate 127,113 of JAOPHQ010004275.1, read as the reverse complement.
TCCCTCATTTGTGTTGTAAGATTGGTGCTTTACGATTGTTGTGAACACCTACAGCACCTGCTTTCAACATCAGTGTGGATCCTAATACTTACTCATTAGGATCCACATGTAGTTTCAGCTTATGCTGTTGGTTTTGTTGGTGCTGGTGCTTGAGCTGCAGCTGAGGTGGGGGCAGGGGCCGTACAAAAATGTGCTATTCTCAGATTTTGCAGGTGGATATTTGTGATTGCAACATGTTTGGCGGACTGCATATGTGACTCGACAGCCTTGACCCCCATCATTCCAAGCTTGAAGTTTTTCTTGCATGGTTTGCAGTGCGCCTCATGTTCACATAACCAACTTCGATGAGCCACAACGCAAACGCTGGGTTTTTGAGCCACCACTCGTTGAAACTTCATTGATAAATAACTAAATGAATAAATAGCTTGTGTTGAATTATAACTATAACTCTTTGTTCTTTTTGGGTATTTTCACACGAGTACTCGACTCCGTTGTAATAATGGTTCCCGGCAAACGTACATGGACCTCTGGTTCCGCTCATTCCGGTCTGCGTGAAGCTACAAAACGGCAATTCGTAAATCACTGATTTTATCTCCCGTTACCTGTTCTCTCCCGGATTTCACAATGAAACATAACAACCAATTAAGGCCTTCAATATTGATCTAATCTAATCTTCAATGCTTTTTAATACTTTTAAGGATCTGCGGACACCCTGATCATAAGCTCCTCTTTACTTACCTTGGAGTTTCTGGATCATGCATGGCACACATAGGAATAAGGGATCCATTTTGATTTGATGTTAATGCGTTTGCCCCTGTACTCCTGTTAACAACTGCAGCTTGCACATGTCGACAGGATTTAAACTCTTTTTGCTTTAAAGTTGCCATTGTCGATCATTGGAGCTGCACGATGACCCAAATGTGGACACAATTCATGTATAGATGTGTGTGTCAACACACACATGCATACACGCACGTGATCACGGCAACTGCATAATCTCTCGGTCTAAAACATTTCTGCTTTATATTTCCCCTGCATTAGTTTTCTAAATGACAAAAGCCTTAGTTGCAGTGCCAAGGCCAAGGAAGCAGAGGCTACATTGGTTTATGCTCGAACAAGCATGTAGGACATACGCCATGGATGCTCCACAAGCCCTTAGGTGAGGGGAGAAGGGGTGTTTTTTTTATTTTTATTATACACGTCAAGCAAGCTTAACTGCATCCTTATGACACACAACCCCCACCCCTGCCTTAGCGAAGACCCTGCCTCATGCTGCACCCGGCTGAATTAAATAACCCTGATATCAGCACAGAATATGCTGATTTTCTTCTTTTTTTTTTTTACTGTTTTAAGGACAACAGGGAAAGGCATGGTTGTTTTGTTTGTACCAAGGGAATTTCATTTTCATCAACTAACTTTGTTGACATCGTGTTATCCGTGTTAGCCTTGTAATTAGAGGGTTTTTTCCCACTCTTCTGGTTTTTATTTTATTTTATTTTAGTTAAGTAAAGACCGTTTAGCAACAAAGATATTCAGCATTTTAATTTGTTTTATCCACCACACTATTTTAGGATTACCTAATAACATGTGCAAGGAAGTAATTCATTTATTGTAATCAATAAATACAAAAATGTGGCTTTCCTTTTTGTCTAACCAAAAATTGCCTATTGCTCAATATTTTCAGAAGAACAAAACAATTCTTAAAAGCCAGTATTGATTTGTTTTTGGAGCAAATATATCTTCTGCATCCAATTAAACTTCAGATGAATCAGTCAAATTCATATTTCCATATTATAGTCATACATAGAATGTACACACATAGAATAATGACCTTTTGAGTTATGTTTATTATATTATACAGCAATTTCACCGATAACGAATATAGTTGAATGTAGCATGCACATGTAGCCGATGGATTCTCTTATTGCTAGTCACATGCAATTTATAATATGGGCAAATGAATGAAAACTATTTTCTTGTCACAAGAATTGCTGAACTGTGACACGATCACATGTGATATTTCTATACGAACAAGGTTAACCTACGAATGATGATAACCCCGGCATCCCTCTGGCCTCGACAGACAGCCTTGAGCTTCATGTGATGGAAGGGAGTCAGAGGGAGAGGAGGCAGGAGAAAGAGAGAGAGAGGTAAGAAAGGAAAAACGAAAAGAGTCAAGCAATCAATGCCTGGCGCGGGATTAGGTGTGCTTGGATACCCTTCTGCCCCCCCCCCCCCCCCCCATCCTTCCTCCTACCCCCACCACCCCTCAACCATCATCATCACGACCACTGCCATCACCCCCCACTACTCTCCCTCACTGCACCCCCCACAGAGATCCTACTCCATTCCTTTTTTTTAGGCTGCAGTGAATTATACCCCCCACATCACCCAGCCCCCAATCCCCCATAATGCCGCTGGCCGCGCTTACAGCGAGTTCTTGCCGCCACGGTCTGCAAACATGATTAGTGCTTATCTGAAGGAAGACCACGCTACCTTACCTATCAGCGCCGCCGCCACCTCCATATTCATGCTGTTGAAATCCCCTCTGGAGTTGAAACTACAGGGATTGGAGCACCTGAGAGTGTCGAGCTCTATAAGTAGGAGGAGGATGAGGAAGATTTCTGTATTAAGGTCATGGTGCAGGAGGCGGGTGAAACGTTGTTTTCTTTTTTCTTAATTTTTTTTTTTTGGGGGGGGGGGGGCGCACAATGGCTACATCCTTCTGGAGGTCTATCCAGCAGGTATACACTGAGTTTAGTAAGGCAGGCATTGCTCACAATTCAATCCAATTCTAATACTTTTTTACGGTCCTTGTACGGTACATGGGGAACAGAAGTCTTACTTTGACTCACGAAAGGCTTCTGGCTTGCTGAGAAAAATGGTCATACCCCAACAAATTATTTGTCGAATACTACAATTAATTCTCATTGTGTGGTTTTCCATCTCTGCTAATGTGGATTATCATTGCAGTGTATCTAGACTAGGGTTCAAATCTTATCTATGAACATGGATCCGTGAAGCATGTACTTGTTAAAAGACACAAAATAGATTTAAGTGAACCAATAGTGGTTCCAATGGGGTGTACTGTTCCCTATACTTCATAGTTTGAATTGTATCAAGCACAATATCAATGTTGTTTTGGTAGATGTTCTTTTTGTTATTGTCTTGAAGTATGCACACCAAATGACTCAACCTGAAGCTCACCAGGCTAGTGTCTGGTGGCCCGAGACGTGCCTTGTTAGTGACAGATTTAAAGGTTGTCAAAACACATTTCACGTATGCGACAGGGTGACAATTACAACTGCCACCCAAATGTTTCGCTGCCTCTTCCAACAAATCAAACAAACTGCAAGTTTAAGAATTTAAGAATTTTAATTCAAGAAGAATGCATTATTGGTAGTTATGACTATTCACTCCTAAACATGTTTGCAAATTACAACATTCACAACTGCATTTTTTCCTACCAATGTTTTGCTCATTAAAACAAACACACAACCTTTGTTCCAATTTTATTCCTGCATTCCCCTTACACTATCTCCAGTAAACTACTCGCTGTAGTTCCTTCCACACGTATCTGGTGTTACTCTTCAGCCATAGAGCTCCCCCACCCTCTCGTAATGGCAGTTTCCCATTACAGACCACACAAGCCTGTGTTTCAAACCACCGCCTCAACGGTTCCTCACCACATCCACCTCCTCCTTAGCTAGCTCTGTGGCAGTGTGTGTGTGTGTGTGCACATGTGTGTGTGCGTTTGCAGCTGCCGAGCAAACAGTTTGAACTCTCTTATTCGTCACGCAGGAAAAAATAGCCAACTTTGAGCTACAGTTAGTTAGCTACAGCGCTAGCCAAAGTTAGTTAGCACCATGCTAACTAGTGCTACAAAATTAAAGTGCTGCCTGTGAAACATGTGTGAGGTGGTTTGAGTGCTAATGTGTGTGTGTGTGTGTGTGTGTGTGTGTGTGTGTGTGTGTGTGTTCATCAAGTATGGCAATCATTTCTGTCCTATTTCAATGTTGTTTTGGTGTGGAGGTTAAAATAATGCAATGTGCTTGGCCAAAATGTTTTATGCCACTGCCAATTAGCTAAATTGACAGGAAGGTAATAGTAGCCACACATAAGCAGCATTCACACATACAGAGCCGATAACTGCTTACTATCAGTATAAAGAAGGGGGACACTCAGGGTCTCAGAAACAAACATTTAGCCTGTCACACACACACACACACACACACACACACACACACACACACACACTGTCACACCTGCACTGTAAGGGTGTTTTAGCAATGATGGGAACCCATACAAATATGGGGGTAACGTGCAAATTATTCTCTCAGTTTTCCATGATGAATTCAAACATATCACCTTCAACTTTGACCACAAATTGATTGTAGACTTCCTCCTTAAAACATATTAAACTAACGTTTTCTGTGTGTTCTTATTCTGGTAATTATTCTTGAGACATGCATCTGCCTACAGTCTTGTGTACAGATCTATATCTAATATCTTGTGTGTGAAGTTCACCCCAATCTTCTATCCCTCGCTTCCTCCCGCACTCAATCCCTCGCTCCCTACCTCACTCCCTTCTGTCATCGCTCCAAATCCACGAAGCAAACGTGGAGCCTTTTGGAGTAAATCAAGGCTTCCTTCATCACGCACGCCTGTGCAATTAACTTAATTCCCCTTCCTACTAATTTATGGCAGCCATGTTGAAGACCAGACTAAACCCCTTTCAGTTTCTTTTTTTTCCAAGAGAGGGCTCAAGAGCTAAGAGATGTCTCTCTTTCTCTCTCTCACGCTCTTTCTCTATCTCTCTTTCTCTTCATCTATCGCTCCTTCACAGTCTCTCTCTCTATTCTTTCTCGCTATCAAAGATCATATGTGTATATGTTGCTGTTGCATCATGTGTGCAGTTATATACAGGAGAAAGTATGTGATCACACACACACACACATTACACAAGACCATCCAGACAAATTAATGCATTGCTATGTTTGGTTGAATTTTTGAAGTCAACACACTTGACAGGAACTGTCATGTTTCCATGTGTATATCACGTTGGACGTTGTAAAAATTCTGCACATGTAAATTATTGTCCATTGTCATTAGTTCATGGCATGAGGATTCTGGGTAAAGCAAATAAAACAAATTTGCATCAGCATCATTGCGACATTTTAATTATGTGTTGACATGCAAATGTATTATAAAGAGTTCAAAGTGCAAGTTGATGTATGATTGTTCAGGGTACCTGACCCAGTTACAATTGCCTTTGCTGATCGTCATAGCTATATATCCACATCAAAATGACACTGATGTGATGTATGAATATATCATCATTTGGTCAGCGATATAATAGCATGGTATAGCCTCCTATAGATGTGCAGTAAAGCTATAACTGCTGATTCCCTTTAATGCTAATCTGTCACCTTGGTAATTGAGTGAGATTATCCATCTCCAGGATTAAAAGACGCGCATAATGCGTGGTGCTATGCCACTCCTAATCTCCGACAACTAAAACATGCAAAGCACTCGGATTTTTACTCAAGCAATTTTACAAGCTTAAAATAAATATACATATAAATAGCTGCTAAGGGAGTACACTAAAGGTCTGTTATTATATGGAAGTCATTTTAATTTGCCTGATTGTTCGATTCCAGATGTTGAAGAATAGCAAGCAAGTGTGACAGATTACATTTTGAATAGAAAAGAAATGCTTTCCCTCAAATGCAGTTTTCTGCTTAAAACTGCCGTCTGCAGAATGATTTTTTTTTAAAGAAAAGCACCTACATCTGGACAGGAAACACTTATTATTTTAAATCTTTTCTTCCCCAAAAATTTCTAGCAGGCCTGAATTGTAGTAGTAAGGCAGTCTGGATCTAACCACAGATCTCCCCAGTTTGCCATAATGTGACTCTAAAAAAGAAGGCTGGGATTCTATTTGTGACCCTCTCTATTTACTTAAATGTGTTTCAGACCTATAGGCCAGGCGCCCCTCCCTGAAGCTGCCCACATTTCCAAGCCTCCTGCTCCCCCTCTTTGCCCCCAACCCACAACCACCCAGCCCTTGTCTGCTGGCTGCCTCCCTGCACACTGACTCCATTCTTCCAGCAAGGGGGACTATATACTATATATATAGATATATATATATATATATATATATATATATATATATATATATATATATATATATATATACCTAAAGCTATATCCATATTCACCTTGTACAACGGCACACATACAGAAAGATTATTTGGCCAAAACCATGGATGCTAACTGTTCAGAAGATTAATGACGGCGTGCTGCTAACAAGTTGCAATAAAGTGGCTGTATGTATGTATGTGGATGCCTATGATAGCACATGTGTGTGTGTGTTTGTGTGCATGTCGTGAATACATCGCAGGTCTGGGTTGTAATCGTATGCAGTGTGTGTTCGAGCTAGCTCCGTCTCACACATGGCCGACTGCAGATGAAATGAATGTGTGTGGGAGGCTTGTGAGCGCGTGAGACAGAGAGATAGTGACAGAGAGAGAGGGATAAAAAGAGAGAGAGAGAGAGAAACGGATGTGGTGTTTCATGGAGTAGGCAGGAGTATCCAGGCAGCTGCCCTTTCCCCCATCTGAACCTCCCCTCCCTCCAAACACACACACACACACACACACACACACACATCCGAGCGACCACACCCCCAACCCCCATCTTTAGCTCAAGTCAGTACACTGTGTTCTCTCTGGGGCTGGCCTGTCATTTCCTGCCACGAGATATTGTACAGACAATGTGATTTGTCAGACTTTGATTGCTGCCTTTTTGCTCTCAGAATCATTCAGAACCCAATGACATTATTGCTCTACCAAGAGTTCAGTAAAAGTAGTGGTTGTGGTAGTAGTACTTCTGTCATTTTAGGTATACTTAAAATCTGGCACACGGTTAGCAAAGGAGTTGAACTTGTATTCGATGTATGGATTTAGTGGTAATATGTGCTACACTCATGTCACAGAGAGGTTGGCTGTCCCTGAAATTCGTCATTCTGTGAATGAGGAGCATTTGTCATTCAAAATTCATAGCAAATTGAAATGGAAATCATAACCATTACTTTGAAATGTACAGTTGAAGAGGTATACATGAGTTTAATGTTGAGAACCATTTATTTTTTTCTATGCAAAAAAAAAATACAAAGAGACACACACACACACACATCTCGTAAACGTGAAATAGTGCAGAGGTTAACCTTGAACACAAGGTGTCCAGTGTACTGGGTTATCACCGAAGGAAGCACAACGTGCTGTGTGGCCCTAAAAGCGTAAGCTTCTCTCCCACTCCTCTTCTCTGCACTTCTCCTTGATCCTCTTCTCTGCTGCGGGGGAACTAAACCCACAGAGACAGGGAACACGGCAGTGGCTTACCTTGGTGTCTCTCTCTGTCTCTCTCTTTCTGTGAATCTCTCTCTTTCACTCCCTCTAGCTCCAGCTCTCTGTCCCCCCCCCCCCCCTCCCTCTGTGTCCTGTGTGCTTTGTAGACCCTGCCAAGGCCTGGTCATCCCAGATCTCTCACTAACACGCCTCCTTATGGCCGCTCGGGGGGGCTGGCCCAGACGTCCGCTATGGCACGCCGGAGCCCAGGCCCGGCCATCTGGTTTTGCATGGGCCCATATCGGCTGGAGGTGGGGTGGATGGCAGTGAGTGGTGGGGGTAGAGGGTCTTCTCCATCCAAATCCTTTCCCTTCATCACCATCCTCGCCCCCCCTACACACACTCTTACACACCCTGGAAAAACTGATCATTTGCAGGCAATGAAGAGTCCCTCTGCGCCCCAGCATATAGTAGGGACTCCCGCGGTAGCCATGGCAACCTATGGGGCAACTTTGTGTGTGTCTGAGAGGGAGGGAAGAATGGGGGGTGGTTGGCGGTTGTGGGGTAGAGTGGGTGCTGGGAGGAGGGGGTTTGTCGTATTGGGAGTGAAGGCATTGTTGTATTGGCATTCAGCATGTCAGCAAAGCAGAGTAATTGCTAGGTCTTTGTAAAAAACTAAAAAAGGGGGGGTAAAAGCTTGTCATTCTGGCTGTGTGGGGGTGTCGCTGTCAAAACACTTAAACGCACCTGGCTGAAGAAAATATAGTCTATCTGTTGAATATTTTTGCATACAAACGAAGCCAACGATCACCGATTTGAAGATGAAGAGGCGAATGGCGATATTTTTTACAACATTCACACAACTTGGCGAACATTTTTGTCGCCAGAAAAACACCCTTTCAACACCCTACAACCGCCATTGTGCAAACCGTTCACCAATCACGCTGTATGCTAATGTAAAGGGCATTATATATGCTGCAATGTAAATCCCACACAAGCCTAACGTATGTGATCTATTGAACGTCTCCCCACCATGATTCTAGCGACTCACTCCAGGATGTAGCCTATATGTCCGCTTTCAGCCTCTTATCAGCCGCTCACAGTAGTTCCCAGTAAAGAGCGCTCGCTTCCACTATAGAGACACACTCGTGGAAAGAGAGCGCAGAGGATTGGAGAAAAAAAAATGGAAAAAAGCCCTGACACCACAGACTTGACTTCACAGTCGGCGCGGGAAGAAAGTGAGCGGCCCGCTAAGCTTCTCGTCACCACCGCCGCCTGCGAGCCGGAGATATTGTAACTGTACACATTTGGACAGATGCGAGGATTGCTTCTTCTTCACGTGTGTGAAATTTCCACATGTCCATTGGCTGCCGTTTAATTTGGCAAATGGAATATTTGTTCAAATTTGTAATTTTTAATCTGTGTGTGTGTGTGTGTGCATGTGTCTGTGTGTGTAATAAATATATGTAGTATGTCTGAGTGTATCATCCTGAAGTAGATTGTCATTAAAACAATATATCATGTTTCAACGTGTATGTACATTAGCATTGCATCAAAGGGAACTTGTAAACATGCAAATTAAATTGCAATTCATGCAATTCAATTTGGGGTGGATGTGGGCGTTTTAGGTAAGTGCTTGAAGCTGTACCTCAGGGAGAGCTGGCCACTTGGTGGAAAACAATAGCCGGACAAGCTCTCTTATGCTTCCGTAATGGGTAATCTGGAGAGACCCTCCAAGGCTTAGTTAGGGTCATACTTGGTCAACAGTATTTGAAGTGTTTTCTCTGTGCATACTAAAATGACAATATGAGACAGTTCCTCTGAAATACTGAGTAATAATGATATTTTAATTACAACAGAGCAACAGAAATATAATTACCATCAAGGGGCAGACGCACACATTAATGATGCATTGTATAGTTTGCAACAGCATTATTGTGCGCGCAAAAATACAAAACATTGGGAGATCCGCTGCAGTCAGCGTACAACCTGATCCAAAATGGCTACCTTTGGGTGGGCAGGGGTGGGGGTTGGGGGGTGACTCATCTGAGTGGCTGGTCCCAGCCCTGTTCTCATGTCTTATGCACTTTTATGTTGCATTATATTTAATTATGGATCATATTGGGGCGTCCCATAACAGGCTCTGCTTGCCTCACAGGTACAAACAGTTGAATAATTGAGGGGCCAGCATGTAGCAGAGGATCTGGTCTTGAGTGCAAGAGGGAGAATGTGCTTAGACGGTTATCCAATCCAAAGGCTTGCTGCAGGACAAAATGGAGGCAGAGTGAGATGAAAGGGGATTTTTACTTTTACATTTGTATACCTAGTGGACTCCAGACAACTGTTTTGTTTGGTTATATAGTATTGTGATAGTTAACAAAAATATTTCCGAAAGGTAAATGTTTCTAACAAAAGGAATGGCACACCCACATCAAGCGAGATCAATGAGTCAGTACATATTGAACACTTTTAAGTTAGCAAGTTATTACACCATATTCACAAAGGTGGAGAGAGAAAGAGGGGTGGAATGAGAGAGAGAGAGAGAGAGAGAGAGAGAGGAGAAGACAAGCGTAAATGTAATGAACAGGAAGCATCCGGAATGAATTCCCAGCGATGGCCATGCATGGCTGAGCTGAGGTGGCCTCGATAAGCTGGAGAGATGGAGAGAGAGGTATAGACAGATAGATGGAGAGAGAGATATATAGACCTATAGATGGATATATATATATATATATATATATATATATATATATATATATATATATATATATATATATATATATATACTGTATATATATATATATATATATATATATAAGGAGAGATATAGATGGAGAGAAAGCTATTGAAAGAGATATATAGAGAGATACAGAGAAAGAGAGAAATGCAGAGGGTCTGAGGGACTCTTGCAGGTCCAGCTGGACAGAGGGAATAGAGAGATGGAGAGAGGGAGATGAAGACAGAAAAAAAGAGGATGATATGAGAGAGAGGGAGAGAGCGTGACATGAGAGACACACAGAGATGGAGAGAAAGAGAGAGGCCCCCGGGTGATGACAGGTGTAGCCCTCCACTCCAGCTGGGGCCACACAGCTGACCTGGATATCTATCTTCCTTTCTCTCTCCCTCTTTCTCCATATCTCTCTCTCACTCTCTACAAACACATGTCCTCACTCCAAGGGCTACGCGCACACACACACACACACACACACACACACACGCATACATGCTTAGGAATGTTACCCCATGTCCTTTATTCCACATTCGTAATCCAATATATCAGGATGTCTCAATGCCATCCTTTGCACAAAGTTTCAAAAAATGGTTTCATTATATTCTCTCTGTCACCTCTGGGACTTAAAAGAGCTTAGATTTCTTGACAAAGTTCTTAATTCAGGTCTTAAAAGGTGGCAGTTTTACCGGTGCACTGGTCTTTGTTGAGAAATCAGCTTAGTCGAGCAAAAGCTATATTTGGATAGGACTTAAATTCTTTTCATTTTCATCTGTTACTTTTGCATAATTAAAGTCTAACTTTCATTCTTGCTGGCGTTTACCAGGCAATCCTTCATAGTCACCAGCCTTTATACTGTTCTTAAGGCTACTCATCCAAGGAATAAGCATATTATTAAAAAAAAAAAAAAAAAAGTGTAGTTTGATATTATTTTGCTGAAATAATTTAGTTCTACTGAAAACATGAAAAATACAGCAGACCTAAAGTATGGATTTGAGCACAGACCCTCTTAAATATTATTGATAATGATAGTAATAATAATACATTTTATTTATATATTTATATATACATAAAGACACGTTATGTAGATCAAATTCACAATAGTATCCAAAATAATAGAAAACTAATTGTAATGTAAAAATCCCAGAATCCATCAAAGTAGGGCTGGACGATTAATCGAAATTTGATCACGATTTCGATTTTGGCTTCTCACGATCATGAAAACACTGTAATCGAAGAAAAACGATTAATGTGCCGCCGCGCAAATTAAGGCACTCGCCGTTCCCAAGCTGTTGCGCGACAATGTGACGTCAAAATGACGTAGATCTCGCCGGTGCGACAGGATTTTAGCCCGGTTGCGCCGTGTCGCGCACCTCTCTTTTTTTTTTCAGCGGCGCACGACAAAGCGGAAACAGAAACACGGACGAGTTCGAAGGCACATTTTAATGCGCCTTATTGCTAAGGCTTCTTCCTTTATATGTTCTATTTTATTGTGTGGTGTAGGCCTATATTTTTTCGCTAATAAACGGTGGTTTTACGTAAGTTCTGTCTACTGTTGTTGTGGTCAAAGACGAGTGAAATTACGTGGCTGAAAAACTATCTCAAAGCGGCAGTAAGTTATAAAATACAATTATATAAAATAATCATTCAGTTATTAAGATAGATGCTTACAAACACTATTCATATGAGAACTGCTGCCATACACTGGACTGTTGATGGCTGACCAGGTGTGGCAGTGATGTAGAATAATAGCAATGTAAAGTAATAGACAGCCATAATGCTGTATAGTGAGAGACATCCCGGTGAACTAAACCTTAACTGAATATTTAATGATGTGTAAGAAATTAAAGACACAGGGGTACCAGCATAGAAGATGTCTATGGGTACCAGTATTAGTATATCTCTTCTTCTAGTGCGTAGAAATAGCAAAGTCGGTAGCCTTTCCTCAGTGGCACCACCTCTGTTCAGGAGAAGACTGCAACTACTGTCGCGGCGGTCCTTTTTTGTTTTTAAAAAACTGTTTTGAAAGACGTTAAAGAGTAGTTTGGGTTTTGTTTTTGGCTGTGTTATTAGTGTTTTTTCCATGTTGCAAGTTTTGCAGGAGTGCTGTGCATGTATAGCCTGGCAAGCCAGACCTACATCAGAAAGATGTAAGGTCTGGCTCAGCTCCATTGGCAGTGTGGGCGGGATAAACGGCTGTCTTTCAAGTTCCCTCTGCACGCAATAGGATAGCGCTACAACCAATCAGAGCAACGAAGAAGGTGACGTAGTCAGAGCGACGGCTCTGACTACGTAATTAATCAAAACTCAGAATAAATATTTATTTTCGAGGAAAGACTTCAGTGCCGTTCTTTGTTCTTTTCTCAAATAAAATGTTAACTTCAAGTCTTGAAGAGTCGCGGCCAAAGCCAAGTGGAAAGACAGCCGTTCGCCAGCAGCAGCAGCCATTGTTTACCTCTAGCACAGAACCGTCGCATTTCTGTCGTCATTAGGTAGCCCGGCTTCCGACTCCGCCCCTCACGCTGTGATTGGTCAGACATACAAGACACACTTGGTGTTTCCAGCACCAAAAAGCCGACGGAGCTGTGCTAGACCCTACATAGCTGCCAAATAAATTTGCTGCCGCTAGGGGGTGTCTAGAGTTCTAGGCTAGTGCATGTAGATTGTGGTTATTTATTTGTATTCATTGTTTTTACATTGGTATTGCTATTGTTCGATCACTGAAGCCAGAAGAAGCAGGGAGAACAGTCTGAGTGTATGTAGACTGGGTATTTATTTTTATTTATTGTTTTTGTTTTATTGCTATTATTTTTATTATTATTGTTATATATTATTATTATTTTACTTTTTTACTTGTTACTAATTTATTGCTGGTTGTTTTTCTAAAAGTTATATTTAAAGTTGAGTTTTGGTGGTGCAATAAACACTTTTTTTGAAATCAATGAATAATCGTGTTTATTAATCGTGATTTCAATATCAATCAAAATAATCGTGATTATTATTTTTTCCATAATCGTCCAGCCCTACATCAAAGCCATTTTAAAAAGGTTTTTAAAGCAAGGATCGGTTTAATAGAACCATCAGTGGGGCAGACACAGCGGTGGCCAGAACATTCTGACAGGGGGAGCTGGATTATTTATAGCAGGTGCTAACACATTTTGACGTAACCAATTATACAAAAATAAAGGAAAAAAAACACTACTGATAAACGTAATTTAATTGACCCGTGCTAATAGGCTACATAATTGAAATTCATAATGTTACAAAAGGTTAAACGAAGGCCAGTGAAGACAAAAGTTAACAAACATTCACAAACCAAATTATGGTCACCACAGACAATATCAGTTGATAATATTGTAGTACATAATATTGTAGCAGTGAGCAGAAACGACTGGAGTAGTGCTGGCTTGGAGTTGAATATGGTGAAGTAGTATTCACTTGAGACGCGCACCGTGCGTGACACACTGCGTTGTTTTCCTATGGAAAAAGCGCCACAGCAATTTCAGGGAGGGGAGGGGCCATGCGCCCGATCTCGTGGCGCATTGCCGCGAAGAAGACTCGCTTTGAAGTTGAAATGATTTCAGCTCTCCATCTCTCTAGTTCTCCAGCTGCCTGCCAGCTGCCTCCCAAAACTCTGAATGCACATACGTAGGCTACTGGTAGTCTATACGGTGATGGTGACTCCCTATTAAATCAATCTACGAAAACATTGAAAACTAATTTCAACTGGCAGATCAAGAAAGGTACTCACCAGTCACAGAAGAACAACAACCCACCTGTTATACTATGGAGCAAAGCAGTCAATCACTACATTTATGTTAGAAAACAACTCTTCAGGAGTCCAAGTATACCTTCTCCAGGAGTCCTGACATCCACCCTCCCATGCTTTTTTGGAATAACAAAAATGAAGCGCTCCATATTTCAACTGCATTCCATGCAGGGATATAATAAGATCATTCTGACCACTACGTTATCGCGCACTGAATGTTGAATATGAACCAAACAATCAAATTACGCAGTGAAGCAGCAATGACATGCAGTCATACGTAAATATGTGGAAATATTGAAAACATTTTTTTGTTTTGTTTTGTTACATTCATAGTTCATAGGATGTCTGTATATATTTATTTTTATTCTATAAATATTTAAACCAAAAACTACAACCAAATTACTGGGGGTGCTTAGTGGGAGCTAAGCCTTTTTCAGAGGATGCTTTAGTGCCCCCTAGCCCCCCTTCCCGCTGCCACTGGGCAGACATATTTGAAACGAAAAAAACAGACTCTAATAATAAGCCTTTTTTGATCACTAAACCAATTAGCGTTTCTATCATCATACCGACCTTTGTGTCACGCGTGGTTAGCTAAAACATCACCGTGATTAAATGTAACCCGGAATTAATTTAATTCGCTCCGGTGGCTGGTTACGTGTAGCGACTCCCAACATGATGGTTTAATGAGCGCGTCGCTATGACAAGTAGAAATGATAAGGTCACCTCCGCCGTGCAAAGACGGATCGTTTTTGTACTGTGATGATAAAACAAGAGCTGAGATGACATTCTTGTGAGGTAAACACAGTGTGTTACAGCAAATGAGCTGAAATTGAATGGATTTGCCGACGTTAGGGGTGTGCGTCTTAAAACAAACAGGAGAAATGTAATTAGATGTTTTGCAATACGTGGCGTTGTTTATAACGTATTGTCATATATTGTCTGTGAGATGTAGCTTTCCTAACACGTGCACACACTCACAAGCTAGCCTACCACACACACATACAGACAAACTAGCCTTACATTCACTAGCTTACTCACACATACACACTTACACACACTAGCTCACACCATACACCTGCTTACTCACACACACACACACACGCAAACTAGCCCACCATACACTTTCTTACTCACTCACACACACGTGGACAATATGGATGGGGCTCAGCTGAAGCTTTAGGCCTGTCCAGTCCCCATGGCTTGGGGTAGGCATGGGGGTCTCTCTCGGCTTTGCCTGGACCCTGGCACCCTGGAGGAGGGGGAGGCAGATGCCACACAAGCCCCCAGAGTGGAAGCGTACTCCACGGCCAACAGGAATATCTCTCTCTGCTGAAGGGAGAGGATTTGAAAGACACACACAGTGCGTTAGCATGTGTGTGTCTTTCAAATCTAAAAAGTGTGTATGTGTGTTTATGCGTGTGTGCATGTGTGTCGGGTTGAAGCAGATGGAGGTAAAAGCTTTCAGTTTGACCGACTCTCCACCATTTAGAACATCCTGTACATTCACGGCATGTATATGAACCATGTATAATCATGTATATACATATGCAAATACAGATGTATACAACAGACAAATACACCAACATCCATCGGATCTGGAAGGACACTCCACAATCCACACAACAGACATGCACACCTGAATACATGTTTCGAGCGAAGGAGATATTTAAAAATAACACAACGTGATAGCATTTCCCAAGCTACCAACACAATCAACCCAGTCCTCTCATGCACACTCCTGACATGCCACTTTGTCACCCCCCGGGTGTCATATTAAAAACGGAAGAGCGTTTTAGGACGAAATGATGAAGGACAGAACAGGTGCTGGAATAATACCAAGCAGAAGAACTCAAAATTAGCGTTTAAAACACAGAGTTTAACAGCCTCCTCCAAAAGCTCCTTTTCGTCTCACAGAGAATTATACTAAGTGTTCACAAAACATCCACGTCTAAATATAGACCTGAAAGGCATGGCAGATTACATAGGAACAGAGACGGGGTCTATAAGACCACTACTTAAAGCTGTCATCTTTAGAATTGAGCTTTGAACCTCCAATTGCTTCAGATCCAGTGGATGTCAGGATGTCAGTATGCCTGTTATTTTTCCACAAAAGGATAAAATCGTAGTGTGCACCATTCCCTTCCTAAATACACTACTCAAATGCACATTTGTATAGTATATATTAAAGCATTATTCAATTTCCATCGAATGTCAGATATATACCAAATGAACGACAGCAGTAAAATAAAAAATGGAACATAGATTTAACATAGACTTTCGGACCATTTGAAGGTCTTTAACGAAGCATTGACATTCCAGTGTTGGGTTGGGGCGGGGGGGGTGGGGGGTCCAAGCCTGTAAACCTCAAAAACATCTAACAGTACGATGAGCGCGGGCTCTGTTTTAGCGAAGACACCCGCAGCCACTGTAATTCTAGAGTCTTGAGCCTTTGATGTGTAATCTCACATGCATCGCTCGCTCGTTTGAACACACAAACACAAAGACGACAGCTACACACGCGCGCACACACACACACACACACACACACACACACACACACACAAACACACAGATGAAAGCAAAACCTTGTCTCCTCAAAATAGGTCACACTGCAGTCACTTTATCTCAGCGAATGTATTGTACCTGTGAGTGTGTGTGTGTGTGTGTGTGTGTGTGTGTGTGTGTGTGTTTGTGTGTGTGTGCATGTGTATGGATGCTATACTATGTATGTGACACAAGGACAACGTCTTGTGAGTGTTTCAATGTTGGACAGGAAGTGCTGGGGCCAGTTTCGGTCGAGCGTCCGCTCCAGTCATAACGCTAAGTACAAAAAAGAGGAACCAATGCGAACGGTCTGAGTCACAAAAAAATATTCAGCATTTAAGTGACGGAGGCATGTTGTGAAATATATTATTTCATGTCCCTTAAAGAAAAACCAAAACATGTTGACCAAAACATTCCTGGAAAAACCCGCCTTCTCCTCCTCGGGCACCTCCTCCTCTTAATCGGTTGTTTCATGGTGAGTTGATGGAGCAAAGCAGAGAAGAAGAAAGATAATGTTTGTGTTTTTTCGACGAGATAAAACAACGGCTTAGTTCAACCCTCAACCCCTAAACCCACCTCCTGCAAACTCCTCCTGCCCTCGCCGCATCCCCTTAACGGGCGGGGACAAATGGAACTGGCGCACTCCCGCCCCCACCCCCCCTGAGCAGAATGAGGGGCGTCTGCCCGTGAAGTGCGGTGAAGACAAGGAGATGGGCGGTCGGGTGGGGTGTGTGCATATTGTGGGGTGGGTACACCGTAGCACCCCCCCCTCCCTCCCCCCGGCGCATCATGGCGGCAGTCAAGTGAATGTGAAAACAAGGGAAAGCTTTGCGGAATATTGATTTAATGGCGCGGCCAGGGGCGGTCGGCGAGGAGAGTTCAGCAGCGCTCCGGATTACACACGCTCTATTTCTCCCTCACCCCCCCCCCCCCCCCCCCCCCCCCCCCCCCGCTCCTCCCTCACCCCATCCCTCCCCCATCCCTCACCCCCCCCATCCCTCCCCTTGTACAGAACCTTTCGTTCCTCTGCCTCCTCCGACCTCCAGAGAGAGAGAGAGAGAGAAGACAGAGGGAGACAGTGTGAGAGATATCGAGACAGATAGGAAGAGAGCGAGAGACGGTGTAAAAGATTGAGAGAGAGAGAGAGAGAGAGAGAGAGAGAGAGAGAGAGAGAGAGAAAGGGACAGACAGAGAGATGGAGGCACTCTTTAATGTGTTGCCCAGCTATGAAGAAAATCTATATGAAAAGCTAATGGGGTCAACAGGAGAAAATATTTGAATGTTAAGGTGGATATCTTGGATGTGTTGCAAGATGTTTCACCTTGTGTCATTTACGCCATGCATGACTAAATAGAATGCATGATGCTAGCTGTCAGGGCCACGCTGGCAGTCATACCTCCCAGCACACAACTGTGAACTGAGAATCGTGAATAATGAGTGAATTCATGAGTGAA
Organism: Merluccius polli; assembly: GCA_030340625.1. Lineage (NCBI taxonomy): Eukaryota > Metazoa > Chordata > Actinopteri > Gadiformes > Merlucciidae > Merluccius > Merluccius polli. The sequence continues at coordinate 109,269 of JAOPHQ010004275.1, read as the reverse complement.
TTCATCCACGTTTTTATACCCTAATAAACATGCACAGACCTATGGACATACTGAACTAAGACATACTGAACTAAGACATAGGCCGACCAAACTAAGAAGTCAACTGAACGAAGGGCGGTAAAATTTAGCTTGAGGTCTTTAGAAACTATGAAGCAAAAGCGCCGGCATGAACCTAAACTGCAGGTGTTGTGAAGGATGATTGATTCATTGATACCCTTTATTGTATTTATATTTGCTTATGTGTTTGTTTTTGGGGGTTTTCCTAGATTCGGACCGACTGGTGTAGACAGAATTTCCCGTATTCAATTTAGCATAGTTTGTGAGATGAATAACACGAAACATCAATAACGGTAATAAGCGCTCGTTTACATTTCCTTTCTAATAATTGGAAAGAAAAATCCACATGTGAAAAATGCATTGCTAAAATGTTAAAATATATATTATATATTTATTATATATTTGTGTGGCCTATTTGAGGTCATACTGAAGAAGAAAAAAAAACATCAATAGCCTGTTTTTATAGCGTCAGCTTGAATTATTTAGCATTGTGCACTTTACAAAAAAACAAAACATATACGCTTTCACAGAGGAACAATGCGTTATCCTATTATGTCTTCCCAGCTTCCAGATGCACCAGTTCGTCATTGAAAACGTCGATTCTCTAACGCACCCGCTTTTCACCCGAACTGGCCCGGAAGAAACGGTACCGGCATCACACCCGGATCCGCGGAGCCGTGCGTAACGTCGCCCCTTCTGGCTGGACGTTATGAACGAACAGCGCGCGCCACTCAGATCCTCGCACGCGCGCGGGTGGGGGGGGGGGGGGGGGGGGGGGGTCCTAAAGAAAAGGCCGCGCCCTTTTTTCTGCCCCGCTCTCGGCCAATGGGGACGCCGCGCGCAGCACTAATCAACCTTACCGCCCGCCCCGACCAATGGGACGCCGCGTCTCGGGGCTTCTCACAGTGACGCCTCCTCCTCGCGCCTCTTCTCCCCACCCTCCTCTCCTCCTCACACCGTGCAGACCTCGGAGAGAAGGAGAGGCATCACTGGAGAGCCGGGAACCGGCGAAATCGGACGCCGGCCGCCACACAAACCCCCGCAACGAGGCTTATTTTTAATGGCACGTCAAACTTTTTTGCTCGAAGTACGGCGTCGCTCCGTCGACGAGACGACAGACGACGGGACTTTTTCCACCTCCGCTCCCCGCGCCGTCAAGAGACAGAGACGCCGCGCGACGAGATGACGCCCCAGAAGTTATTGAAATGAATTGTAAGTAGTTTTTTTTCTCCCCCCCTCTCCCCCCTTTTACTTATTGACGTTGTCGATGAGGAAATTATAAAACGCTACTAAACGCATTGTGCCACCGCTATAAAGCTTTCGTTCAATTGTAGCGAATTGTAGTTTTTTTTGATTTTCAGAAATGTCTCTTTGTCTCGCCGCGCTCCCCTCTTCCAGAACATGATGTCCTATGGTGACCATGTCGCCTCTGGCTGAAGTGCAGTGTATTATTCCGGGATATATGCACGTATTGCAGGCGGTCGGTGTTAAACCGTGTGTCATTGTCATGGTTGTTCGTCTCGCTTTGCCTTTTTCCTCCGGCCGGTATTGTCACGTCTTGTCCGCAAAAATGCTGCACGTTGAACATGATAAATAAAAAGCCCGGAGTTAAACCCGTTGACCCTGGGCTCGCTGTGCTGTGCTGCGCTGTTTGGTCCGACCGGGTCGGCATGGTGGACGTGATTCTGAGCTGGGCTTGGAGAATGGAGGAGGCTGCAGGGGAGGAGGAGATGCTTTATCCGGCCAGGATAAGGGTGGACCTTGAGACGGTGAAGACGTGTGTCATTACCGTCCGGGATATGACACATATACCAGGAAAAAGGGTCCCCAACTGAAACTGTTGTCAAGTTCAAGGTGTACGGTATATATTTTTTTGTATAGTTTTTTTTGTCGTTTTTTGTGTAGTGTAATAGGTCTGGTCTTTTACTGAGAATACCTTTTTTGGCACTCCGAAAATGTGTGTCTCTGTAGGCTATAATTTGACGTGCAGTTGAAATGAACGTGTTGACGCTATGTCACTTTAGAAAAATGTAAACGGGATTCCTGTACATTAGGAGAGTCGGACGGTTTTTTTCCACGGAGGTTAAAAGGGAATATTTAAGGGTGAAGCAAACAAATATATAAATAAATTGTAGTGTGCGTGCGTGTGTGTGCGTGTGCGCGCGCGTGTGTGTGTGTTCTTTTCAATTTGAGCACAATCAAAATGAGAGGGTGCGGACGGGGCCCGTTTGATGTCTTGAAAGGCTTCAGATGGCTTTAATTAGGAACTATAAAAATCTGTCTGCTCCGTGGAAACTAGAAAGACGAGGGGGAACAAAAAAAAAGAGAGACAAGAAAAAAAAAAGCCGGCCGACACAGAAAGTCACTTTGACGGTGGATTGACTTAATCAAAATTTTATGAGGCTTTTTTTCCCTCCCTTCTTAGCGCAACCACCCCCCCCCCACACACACACACACACACACCCACCACCACCACCACCACCCCACCCCTTCCCGTCTCATCCTTGATGCTGGTGTATCTATGTTGAGGAGAGTGCGCTCACTCTTTGTCTGGCTGTCGCCTATTTGTTTAAATGCCGCTGTAGTGTGTGTGTGTGTGTGTGTGTGTGTGTGTGCGTGCACAACCCACCCCGCCCGACACGCTGCCATGCGCAACCTATAACTACCTTCTTGCGCCAGGCCGGCCCCAGACACCTGAAGGCTAGACATAATGATCAAGCAATGTTCCAGTCTGTCTGGGAGACTGCCAGTTGTTTTATTTTCTTCTTCTTCTTCTTCTTCTTCTTCTTCTTCTTCTTCTTCTTCTTCTTCTTCTTCTTCTTCTTTTCCCTGCCTTCCCTCATCTCCCCACCCTCCCCACCCACTCTTCCTCCTTCACCCATAATCAAGGGGGAAAAGCAACACTGTTATTTGTGTGTGTGTGTGTGTGTGTGTGTGTGTGTGTGTGTGTGTGTGTGTGTGTGTGTGCAGTTTGCTACATGCCACTGTTATTTCTGATGCTGTGCAGCCTATATGCGTCTCAGAGTGGGGGGTGAGTCACACAGTTGCAATACATGCACAAAGATCAAAGACGTGAGTGCTGTGTGTGTGTGTGTGTGTGTGTGTGTGTGTGCGTGCATGCTGTTCCGGCAAGTGTCTTTGTGAATACTGAAGTAGCTTGGTGCCTCTATTTTATTTCTCAGAATAAGGCTGTGTAGTTCTAGCTGTATAGCTTGTTTTGTAACTGCACAATTATTGTAGGTTTTAGTTACAGTATAATTGGGATTTCTAGTAGTAACTCAGCAAACTGGTATCAATAAGGAGTAATTAAAAAAAAGGCAATTGTAGATGTATTATATGGTAAAATAATGGTTTTGACTGTGACTCCTAAATGTACTGTTTTCTGTGAAAAAACCCCACTTCTGTTAGTATTACTGTGGATTTGTACCATTCCACCACACGATACAGCAGTGAACTGCTTTCGGTGGGAGCTTATAGGGCTGCGCTTTTTAATTTAAGTAAAAGATGGATCAAAAGGTTTCATAAGAAGCAGGATTTGGCATTGATGTGTCAAGATGTTCATTTATTGGATACACAAGTCTTCAAAGATGTTTCGTTTTAGCAGTAGACCGTTGCTTTCTCTTACTTTATGTTTAGTTGAAATTGCATCATTTCTGGCAATGTGAATCCAGTGTTGATAAGGAAGATATGAGTTGAATGTTTTTTTTAATAAAGACATTTTAGATGAAGATTGGTTGCTAAGAAAATGCACATTCCTTTTCTTATAATAAAATAGGGAAGGCACGTCTGGTATGGGTATATATTTACACCATACAAAGTCCAAAATCTTTTATTTGCGTCTTTGTGTGTTTCTTTATCTTTTTCAGATTTGTCTGCTCCTGCCATCTTAGGTTGATGGTGGCAGGGGGATATAATTAAAGAGTAACCCCCCCCACCCCCAACTACACTTTGAGGTTACCTGAATGAGTGGGAGTCTCCTCCCTAACGAAGGAGCCCTCCAATTAGAAACCCAAGGGTGTGCCATTGGTTACTAACAAAAGAAGAAAGGGTCAAGGGAATGTGGCATCACCTTTTAACCCTGGTGGTCTGATCCAGACCACTGACTGGTATAGTGGATCATACTGGGACTTTAGTTAGATTAAAGTTTGTTTTGACCCATGGGGGGATGTCTGCTATTTCATAAATGGTTTCAAAAAGCTTTAAACCCAATGGTTTAAAATATATAAAGGGTAGCTTAAGTAGGTCAAAAGGATGATGCATGAAATTTCATTTTATATATTTTTTTAAGCAGCACCGAAAAATCCTGTTCCCTGAAATTAAAACGCCATTTTATTTTTTTCTCTCCTTGTGAGATAATGCAACAGCCATGATAATGAAATTGGACGATCACAAAGCCACAGTTTAGGATTTGGATAACTAGATTTACGCGTGAAGGATTGGAAGTTCCAGTCAGGAATGTAAATACTGGAGTCATTCAATTACTGGAGTGCCCTTTTCTGGGAGAAGTCCCCAGCTGCAGAGAGGTTAATTGTTTCTGAATCTCCGTCCATGGGGAGAAAACAGGTCAGACAGGAGGGATAATTGAGGCAGTGATTGCAGAGCGAGATGTGGATTACTACGTCTTTTTTTTCGAAGGGTGAAATAACGAAGGTAGAACTAAAGAGTTAAAGAGATGGAGCGGAAAGGAAGTGGAGGAAGAAAGGCGCGTGTTAGCTAATAAGGCCGCAGGGGTAGTCTAGCATTCCTAGGAGGTGCAGAGAGAGAAAAAAAGCTTTGGTTGTGTTTAGCTGGTGAGGTAACCTTTGACCTCCTGGCTTGCTCCTCCCCGCTCCAGGTGCGAGCCCTCAACGCCAGCAGCCAACGTGAAGACTCAGACCTTTTTAAGCTCATTCTTCAAACGCAGACTGCAGTTACCATTGGGGACGCAACACACCATGTGAAAATACACATCCGTCTCACATTTTCACATTTTTTTTTTCATTTTAGTTTTTTGAGCCCCTTCATGAAAAGGTCAGCTCCCAGGAAAAACAACGCATGACTATTTTTAAAATGGTAAAGAAGATGGCTATGACACCGCGTTATAACCACAGAAGTGTTAATCACAAGGATGTCATGTATAATTATGACGGTGTTTGATAACGCCACACTGAGCCACCTCAGGCGATGAGTGCGAGCTTTACCCTGCTTGATATTAATGGGCATAAATAAAATTCAACAAAGTCAGAGTGGAAGGAAGCGCTCACATGGCCCAGTGATTACTGCTCTGTAAGGTTAATGAACTCATTTACATACATTCCCCTGCCATCTGGATGGAGCCAGGGGGCAGATGTGCTATGTATATATAAAAAAAAATCTCTCTATATATATATGTTGCATACTTGGTGGGAAATTAGACATTCTCCCCGAGGTCGCCGAGCACATTTAACATTTAGCCTCGGGTTTCAACACTCGCCAGTTAACACAAACTAAATTAACTATAAGTCTTGCAAGGGGTTCTGCCAAGGAGCAGATGTTACGTGTTAAAGGTTGTCTAGCACCTTTTTGAAGATTTTTTACAAAAAAAGCCTTGGTGTTATAAAAGTTAAGTTGCGTTGCGTTATGAATGAGGCTCGACAGCAATGGCTGTCGTGCTGTGTAAATGGCAATGCTGGAGTATGAGAGTATTCTACTCTGACCTACCGCCCAAAAAAGGATGGAGGAAAAAAAGATTGTATCTTGGCCTTGGGCTATGAAATACTCGACAGGGGCAGTCAACACAATTTACCACAGACAGTCCTTGGGATGGGGGAAATAAGATAGGATTAGGTTTGTCCGAACCTGTGTGGGACTTCACCTGGGAGGTCACATGACTTGAAGAACCCATCGTGGACGAGCAAGACAACATGAACTGTCAGCAATCAATAAAGCTGCGTGAAGGCAACACAATGTACTTGTGGAAAATCAAAGGCTTTGGGTTGGCATGGCTGTCATCTCTCCATGTCTGCTAGGATCTGATAAGAGTGTGTGTGGGGGCTCACAGCTATGTTTTTTTTGGGGCCCCCAGGGCGGCCCCAACGAAACAGATATACCTCCGACTGGCACCCAGCATGGACAGATGTAATCTTCAAATGCAATGAAGCCAAAACGTTTCTGCACTGAGCTGGTAATTCCCTTAATACGTGCAAGTGAAGAGGTGAATGGATAAACAACATTTAAAGGCACACTATAAACCCTACTGTGTGTGTGTGTGTGTCTGTGTGTCTGTGTGTGTGTGTGTTGCGCACGCAAAAGCTTGAGGGGGGGGGGGGGGGGCGGGCGATACAGCTTTGGGTCAATCCCGCTCTCATCATCTTCCATGGATGAGGGCTCCTACCTCGTGGCCATTCACACAATTGGAGGACGTTTTCTATAATCCTGGCAGACTCGGTGTTACAATGTGTCATTGTATGCGCACATGTCTGCCAAAGATTAGCAAAGAACCAGGGAATGATGGAGGTGTAGGGGAGGGAACGCTGAGGTCAGGAGAGATTGATGCTGGGGGGAGGGGGGTTGGAGGTTAATGCCGCCACAATACCAGATGAAAGAAACCATTTGCACGATTATATTGCTTTGTCTGGGCTGAGTCTCATCAGAGTCTAAAAAGCCACGATGTAAGACTATCTCTCAAATAAAGCCGGCCCCCTCCAAAAGTGCATTACTCATTTCTCAGCTGAATGCTTTCCAGGTAAATTTAGATAATGTTCTGTCAAGTCTTTTTGGTGAAGAAGTCTCTTTTTGACAGTCTGAACTGACAATTGTACTGCACTAGTCCTCTGTTCTCACCGCTAAGCTCCTAAAATATTTATGCAGTGAAGATGAAAGGGTGTCACGACTTCACTTTGCGGTTGTACATTTATCTTCCCAAAGAAGAATTTTACCTAAAGCAGCATACTCTTCAGACATGGCACTAAATTGCCAAAGAGTGCCTTCGAGAAGAAGAGGCAGTGGAGAAAAAAACAAACTGCAACAACAAGATACAAGATCCGGTGCAATCTCTCTCGATACGACCAGCTTGTTTACTCACGGCGTAGATTAAAAGATAAACTCACTGCTAAACTCTATCTGGATTCAGCACAACAACAGCATCTGAAACTCTTCTTTATCTCCCCGGCTCTGAATACTCGGTTTTGCTCAAAATCCCTCCCGTATGGAAGACGAACACACACGCATTTTGTGTTTTTATCACCAAGTGGGGACCATTGAGCGTAATGAAGTTCTGCAACCCAGCGTGGGTTTGAGTAGCTCCAGTGATTACAAAATGCGCCTCCCATTGTCTCCGATCACCTCCTGCCTAATTGAAGACAATATAACAAGACAATGGGTCCCGCTCATCACTCTAGATTGCGGGGCATGCTTTATGGAACGTGCCAGTCTGTTAAGAGAAAGGGGGGAGGGGGGGGGTTGACGAGGAGGAGGCCGTTGCTGGAGCCCACCAGAACGTGCTGCTGCTTGTTTTAATATTGGTGCCGAGAAGATGGACGAATTAAGGGTGTAAAACTCCCTGGGCATGTGGTGTTTTGTTGGCGTGAGCACACACACATCTCTTCTTTGTTGATGTGAGCACACACACATCTCTTCTGCCCCCCTCGCCTGTCCAACACCCCCCCCCCCTCATAAAAATTAATAAATGAAACGATCCCAGATTGGTCTGGGTAGTGAGGAGGGAAAAGCAGACAAGGTGGAGGGGAGGTGTCGGTTGATTAGGACGGCCAAGTGGGGCAAGTCCCTTGAGACCACCCCCCCTCCGCACTCCACCTCTCTCGTACCCCATCACCTCCCTAATGTTCCCTGAATAGGTCCCCTCCACCCCCCACTCTGCAGTGGGTTTGTTTGTGGAGGGTGGGCTGGGGAGGTAGATTATGTCTGGCTGTGCTTAAGGAGCGCATGTCATCTGGCCCCTGGGGGCCTCCAAAGACTCCTTTGTCAGACCTTGGTACTGTGTCAGCCAACACTATGCACACAGTACAATCACAGCATTAGGGCCGACATGGTCCCGAAACACTTTGTGTTTGTGTTTGTTGTTTTATGAGATTAGATTAGAAAACTTTATTGTCCATCAACAGTGACGGAACATTTTCCTTGATGGGACATGCAACAATTAACCACAACTAGTTAAGAACATAAGTGCCTTTATCCTTGAAATCTACAATAGATTTTGATTTTAAATTATTACAATACGGTCTTCATTTTTGCATCAAAGTCCTCATGTTTTCTAGCTATTAAGTTTGAGTATAGGTAGATGAAGTTACCTTATTGATTAAAAGTAAGACAAGTTTCTATTAGGAAATCTGAAATTTGACTGCATCAGCACATCATGGCTGATGGGGAATTGTTAAATGCACTGTAAAATATTATCAGTTATTAAAAAAAGGCCACACTTTGAATTTACTGTTATCAGTGCTGAAAGATAACTGCCGAGGCGAACAGGCCTGGGTCCCATTGCATAAGCCATGTGGCAGTTTGGCAACATCAGGAAATAGCATGCATTCCTTATTCCCAGCGACAAAATAAACCCAGCCCCAACTGCCTGCTATGAGTGAAAGACTGGGGCAAACCATGATTCCATTCACTTTGATCACTACGTTTATTGTGACTTTGAATAACTTTTTCAAACATTTGTATTTTCAAGCTTTGGTGAATGCCTTATTTAATTACTAAATTATAAACCAAATAGATATTTGTATTTATCAATTAGTTTCAGACTTTCATACTGTAGGCCTATACATTGCACATGCATAGCAACAGACACACTCCCATTTCACAATGTAATGCTCCGTACTAGGGGTGCAATGGATCACAAAACTCATAGTTCGGATCGGATCACGGTTTTGAGTCACGGATGTTATCATTTTTCGGATCAGCAAAGAAAATAGGGCACAAATATAACTATTTCCATTTATTAATTAAAGACCTTAAAGAACACTTAAAACCAGGAACGTTTGCCATGGTCTTAAATGAAAATAAGATTCAAGATGTCCAATGTTTAAATAAAAGTTTAGCTTAAATAAAGCTTAAATGCCGTGGGGAGAAGTTGTATTGGCTCCCGTCACGGACACACCGCAACGATGTTGCTTCAAATGTGTGGCTCGATGTATTGCCATTCTCATGCGACTCTCGTGGCACAATGCCTACATACCGTAACGGTTGGTTGTCCACCACCCTTCTTCCATTATTATATTTTACAGGGACGGATACATGCGACTTAAATGACGCGGGAGGCTTTTCAAGTTCTTCTGCTCCTCCGCTACTGCTAGCTATAGCTTTTTTTTTTCAACTGCACCAAATTAGGGAATTATTACTTTAAAAAGTAACAGCGGCAGTAAAACTGTATTCCACTCTACGATGGCAAACTTTGCAATTAATCTGCGGTTCACATGCGTGCCGAACCGTGGGGGGGGCGGGTTTTACGGATCATGGATCAACAACGTTCCGTTGCACCACTACTCCATACCTCAAGAGTACATACGAGTACAATTACCAGGAAATGACTCAACAGAAACTCCAGAAGCTATGTTGTGTGCTTTGAAAACACTATGATGGATGGTGTTTGTGGTTTTCACACTAGACACCCACTCATTGACTCTTCAGATTGGCAGTGATACGTGTCTCAAAAGTACTGCTACTTGTAAAATCTCCTTCGTACTCCATCTATGACACCTGCGTTGATCTCTCTCTCTCTCTCTCTCTCTCTCTCTCTCTCTCTCTCTCTCTCTCTATATGTATATATATATTAGGGCTGTCGATGACAATTAATTTTTTAAACTGATTAATCGCATAGTATTGGCGAGTTAACTCACGATTAATCGCAGTTTTTAAATTCCATTTTAAATCCACTCCCATTGAAGTTAAATAAGATAATCAAATGGAATGACACATTGTCATTCATACCAAATAAGGAGAACTCCGGTGTAAACTGGTTCTGGGATGTTTAGTATGAGAACGAGTTCCAACGTTCCATGGAGCAAAAAAAAGCCGATATGACGCAAAGTTAAGTTCGCTGTTTTTAGCCGATTCTACCAAACTGCTAAACGTTTGAGTGCTACGGGCATCACACCTGGTAAAAAATAAATCGCTTTTTTAAAGCACTTACAAGGCTATAAATAGCCTGACACTTCTTTGGTAGTATAATGAGGGTCTTAACATATAAAACGAGGCATTGACAACTTCGTAAGTGTACAGATAGTTTATTAAAAAGCATATTTTATACACACAATACCTTCAGTAGTTCAACCGTCGACAACATGGTTTTTTTTTTAGGCTGATAAGTCGATTGACGAACACAGAGCTTGTGTGCGTTAATGCGTCATTTTTTCTTAATCAAGATAAAATAAGAAAATAAGATTGCGTTAACGCATTATTAGCGCGCTAATTTTGACAGCCCTAAAATATATATGTGTGTGTGTGTGTATATATATATATATATATATATATATTAGTGGTGGGCATAGATTCATTTCTTTAATCTAGATTAATCTAACTGTAATCTTGGAATTAATCTAGATTAAAATGGCTCATTTGAATTTTGTCGAATGCATTCATAATATGTGTGTGCTACCTAAATAATGACTACAAATAAGTCTGCGCGATTGTTGACGGGGGGTGGTGCGCGATTGTTGACCGGCGGGGGAGAGGTGCGCGATTGTTGACCGGAGGGGGAGAGGTGCGCGATTGTCGACGGGGGGGGGGGGGGGGGGGGGGGGGGGGGGTCAGTAATGACACCGCGAATACGGACGTTTATCATCTTTTTTTAAATATACATTTTTTAAGAGGGCCGAGGCCCCGGGCTGAAGCCCAGGTAAGCCCGTGCATTAAGGCGCCACTGCCCAGACCTACGACCGACGGGGGGGTCGCCGGGCAGAGGGCGCAGCCGTTCCGCGGCGCTTACCTTCCTTGGTGGAAATCCGGTATAGACCCAGCTCCCAACCCAACTTTGAGAATAGATTTACGGCGTTAATTTTTGTATCGCTCGATAAGAGTCTCGCGTTATCGCAGCGCGTTAACGCCGATAACGGTCCACCACTAATATATATATATATATATATATATATATATATATATATATATGCTTGGGCGGCTCCCCTCCCGCTAATTCTTAACACAACACGTTAGCTCGGCATTGTGCTAGTTCCCTTCAAAGTTTACATTATTTCGGCGACCTTCTCCTTGAGTCCCCTTTTACACACACACACACAACACACACAGACTACCACTCTATACTAATGGTGGTGGCAAGAGTGTTGTTTTTTTTGTCCTATTGATGAAGCGAAGCATGGCCCAGCAGGGACTCTTCACAGTCTTCTGGAGCAGAGAAGCAAGTATACTAGCTTCATCACATGCTATCACACACTCTCGCCTTCTCGTGCATACAGACACTCACACACACACACACATTTTTCACTGTCTTTCGTCCTATCTCCGCCACACATCAGGCACTGGCGAGACATGCGAACGCAAAGACTCAAACACTCTCCTAGAAAAACAGTGAATTAATTTTGCTTGGGCATGTGTGGGTGCTTGAGCTGAAAAAGTGTATACATGCATGTATGTATGTATATATACTGTATATCATGGTTCATGGTCCATATTTTTTTTATGGATGGCGGTTTATCTGTATATTTTTGTATATATTTCCCCCCCAAAATAAACCTTATCTCAAACATAAACTTAAATATCTCAAATATAGTAAAGTAATTTAGACTTTAAAAAGTCAACACATTGTCTATGTGTATATCTAGCAGATACATATGTGAATGTTTTGCTACAGTCAGTGGATTTACACATGGGGGGGATCACGCCACCGCATGCTTGCAGTGGCGTGATGCAAGCCCCCTCCCCCACTCTTAACCCCCGACCCCTCCCACCACACACACCAGCACCCTCCCACGTGGTGCTGAGTTGACAGAAAAGTGCAGAAATTGGATAGAGAGAAGAAGAAAAAAACTAAAAGAAGAGCATGTAAAAAAAATCCGCCAAGACCCCTACCTCTTTTTTTTTTTTTTCTTTCCCTCTCTCCATCTCTTTAACCCCCCCTCTCCCCCAGTCTGCCCTGGTCCGTGTAAAGACATGCCCTGCAGCCAGCCGGTGCACGCCCAGACAGAGCGAGGGGGTGAGAGGGCAGACAAAGGAGCACTGTGTTTGTCCTCCTCTGAGTTGGGGGGTGGGGGGGTTATGGGATGGATCTGGCAACCGAGGGGCGTGATGAAGTGTTTCACTGTGTGAGCGAACGCCAGGGGTTTATCGCTCAGAATGGAGATTAAAAATTAGGGTAGGTGTGTGTGTGTGTGTGTGGTGGGGGTATAGAGGAGAATAGCATAGGCGACAAGCTGTGCCGGTCAGTGTCTTACACACACATTTCTATAGCGTTGTTCACATGCACATGCACACACAAGGGTTCACAGTGCCACTGTAGCCCACTCTACAGTGAATGTTTGAGCGTGTGTTCTCTAAGTTAGTTTGGACCGGGTGGAGTTGGGACGGGGGGTCTTTGTTGTTGACTGTCTATTGTGTAATATTTGCCTAACCCTCGTCCCTGCCTTTGTCCGTGCAGCTGTGGGCTCCAATGAGAGACTAGAAGTTTGTGTGTTTTTTGTGCAGCTGTAAGCAATTACATAAATGCGATGTAAACGTTCTAAGCACCCCTCACTGAGGAAAAAAAAAACTTTATTGGCAAGATAAGGTCCTTTTTACAACAGTATGCCAGTTAAAACTAAAGACACAAATGTCTGTGCCACATGAAGTTTGCCAAAGTGAACTCAACTGTGCATGGACAATCTCACTGGAGTGAATAACACCTGTTAATTTGTTGCTTTGTCTCTAATTGTCTTATTTTGTATAAGTGGCTTTAGATGATTAAATCTGCTAACATTGTTATTTATTATTTTATTGTGTCATCATTGGTAATCCATGTCTGGTACAGCATTGAGACCACTTGATTCTGTTGGAACAGTGTACTCACTGTTCTCGCCTCTGTGTTTCCTTTTGTGTTACAGGTTTTTGGCTGACTACAAACACTATATCTTCACCCCCCACCCATGCCCCACTCCACCACCACCCCTCACTCACACCCATTCTCCAGAGAAGAACAACATGCAGAACACACGCAAGAGAAATTAATGGAAGGTAAGAAGTCTTGTAGCTTAGAGGTGTGTGTGTGTGTATCAGGGGTGCCAGAATCCTTTCAGAAGTGCAAAATGTAGAAGTTCTAACTCTTTTGTCTGCCTCTATTTAAAGCATTGAGCTAGCATATAAGCACTACTACCTCCTAGTCTGTTCTGTGACAGACTAGGAGTTGAAGTTGTTTCGCTGTATTGATTTAAATAAAAAGAATCAACTACATCTCAAGATGATCTCTCCATATTGTCATTCTTAAAGTAAGGCTAAATCAATGTGTAATATGTTGTCATCTGAACTTCATATGCATTCATATTTATCAAGCCATGACACTGACCATGGTGAATTTAGATTAGATTCAGACAATTAAGGAAAATAAACAGAGCAAGAAATTAATTTGCAAACATTTAAGATTTGTGGTAAAAAGTAAGCAAGCGTTAGTAAATTACTGTGTGTAGAATAGATCACGTCCTGCCTTCATCTTCATACTCGACTAGTCTTTCTAAAGCTACCCTGAAAAGTGTAGCACAAGAGTTTTAATATTAGGCTATATGTTGTTTCACAGTAGTTCATTGATAACAATAATTACCTCCATTGACGATGGGCTCTCCATATTTTCACAACAAGAGAGAATAAGAGAATATGAACAACAATAAACGGAATAAGCAATTTATTTTCAAAACATTTCATTTGGGGAAAGGGGTACGCTACGTAAACAGTAGCCTATAACTCTAGACAGTAAGGCTATAGTTTTGCAAATACCGGTACCTGAACTATAATGTCCGTCCCTCCGTGTCTGCATCTGATCGGCATACATTGTGTTAAATGCTAAGCTGTCATGTAAAGAAAGTTGCACTCAAGTATGATTTATTTTTGTCCACGGTAGTGTTGGGTATAGTTTGAAATATTTCGATTGCGGTTCGATTTCGATTCCTGTAAAACGATGCTGGTTCCTGAACGGTTCCAAAATCGATATGACACCTTCTTTAAAATAAAGACCAAACAACTGATTCAATTGTTAAAATTATTACATTTTTAATGATAAATTATTTAGGAAGACATGAGCAACTTGGGCTTTGCGAAAAAGTATAGACCTATTTAAACAAATAAAATTGGCACTGTAGGTTATAAAAAAATAGTCTTTGTTTATAGTTTCAGTTACTCTTTCCATTTTTTGTAATAATAAATTATAGCATAACTTATAGTGGCTGTAGACAACTTTTCAACTTTTTCCACCTAGCGTTTCGAAGTGGTGTTATTTTTGCGCCGCTATCGCAAAGACAAACCAGATCACATTCCCTTTCCTCAGCCTAGCGACCACAAACAACACAACACGTGCATTTGTTTGGAAATCTCCGTGAAAGAAACGATCAACACTTGGGAAATAAGAAAGAGAGAAGCATGTTCACTGAAGAGGTAAAGTGAAATCAGCATCATTTTATTTGGGAACAGGCAAACGCTATTGTAATGATGTGCATTGCATAGTAATACCATAGTTTGAGTATTGCTTCAACCACAACCAAGTATCGGCAGTAGGGGTAGAGGTCGGGGTGGAGTAGAAGAAAACGGGAGAAAAAACGTGAGCTTATTCATTCATTTAGTCTATAATGGAGACATGAAAGCAGATACAAATTCTTTAGTATGTTGAGAAAAGCAATCTGGGTTGGTAGCCTACTAGATCGCCTGGTGACATGAGATTTATTCAGGTAGTATACTCAATGCAACTAAAACGTAGCGTATGCAGATATAAGTAGTGTCAGATTGCCTTTACTTCAGTTGTTCCGTCCGCCATTTCACCACAAGTCAGCCCTTATATTTATGTTGTGCAGTGTCAAGTGTCATCAAATTGGAGGTATTTCCCCCCTTACACAAAATTTTTGTTTTAGTAAAGCCATACTTTCAAGCATTTTACTTTAGACATGATGGCTGCAGCTGGACAGCAGTAGAGAGGAAAGTTCTCTGCAACTTTTCCAACCACAAGAGGGTGAGAGGATTTTTGCATAACCGAAATGAAGCACCGAACAAAATGTCATGAGTCATTCGGTCCCGGTAGAACCGACCATGTTGCCACCGGTACCACTCGCTTCTCAGTCCTCTGTACACAACCCTAGTCCATGGTATTGCTGTTGCCTTGGTCAACTAAACAGTGAAGCGGTGACGATTTGAGAATGGCAATATATAGGGGTATTCATGGCGATACATTGATTCGCAACTTAAAATCATGTGGGAGAAGCAGGCAAACATATAGTTCCGGCGCCCCTGGTGTGTGTGTGTGTGTGTGTCATGGTGCCAGAACCGCCAGTGGAGGCCCATGGCTTCCTGCTTCCAGGATAGACAAGAAGCCATGGGCCTCACCTGCTGTATCTCCCTACGCCTCAATGAGCCCCCCATTATCTCACCTCTCAATCTCCTTGTCTCTCATCTTGCTCACTGGTCATTTCTCCATTAGTAAAAGAACATCACAGTTCTTCATGCGATTATCTGAAAAGGGCCATGACATCTACCCCCCCATTTGTCCCTGTCCATCAGTCCATCCCTTGCCTTCTTGTCCTCATTCTGTTATTGCGTTATGCTTTCCCTCCATTTTCTTTTCATCTTTTCGAAAATGCTCCGACAGTTATCTTCTGCCCGCTAATTACCACCATGAGATTAGTGTCATACTGTTCATTATTACATCAAAGCCGCCTTTCCACCCAATCCAACACAAGACTACAACCGACACGCCCTGACCCAGGCCTCTGAGGGTGCAGAGAGATTCAGTGGAAATGTTCATTTATTTAGTTATTTAGGTTCTCTATGCTGGGCTAAGAGCGTATTATTTGCATGTGTGTTTATTATCAGTTAATACAGTCATTAAAAATATGACCTTCCAAAGTTTGCACCAGTGTGCTCTAACACGTGCTCTAAGGGGTGCACTAAGACCCTCGCCAGGGGAGGGGTTTCCCGGAGACTTGGGACTTTCTCAGAGTTGGTGGAAAGGTGACTTTCAGCTTATTTTCAAAGCAGAGCACAGCAAAAAAGTCGGGTGGAGGGGAAGGAATGCGTTACACAATTCAAGTCAATGTAGCCAAATAGTATCTCACTATGTCCATGTAGTTTAAATTAAAAGTGTCTCCAATTGAATTATCTTTAAATGTTAAATTCACTCAACATTTCCCAATGTCATTCAAAGTTCAGTTGGTTTAGTTTTTTTTAAGGGGGCTCTTAACAGTTTTTTTTGGCAGTTACCACCACATAAACACTCTTTTAAAACACTATTTAGTCTTGAGTTTCGGTTGGCTTTTACTGCCTCCTGTGTGTGCACCTTCACGCATACAGCCCAGGACTCATTTACACAGAGATACAACTCTCTTTCTTCTCTTTCTTGTGTTTCCATTACACACACACCCTCTATGTTGCTCTCTCTCTCTCTCTTTCTTTCTTTTCTTTTTTTCTTTGGTGTTAGATGTAATTTCCTCAAGAAGGTACTTTTATTGTTTATTGGCTGTTCTGTGGCCCAATGAGTCTATCCACCCCTCACCAGAACAAAGGACACCCCTGACTCCCCACCCATCCTCTTTCCTATGTTGAGAATCCCCCAAGCTGGTGATTAAAGGGATGAAGATGAGCAGGGATACAAGAGTTGAGCTCTTTACAATGAGGGGGTAGACTGTCTCCTAAAGGTTTCCCCAAAGCCAATAACAGCCACTGTTGTAGCTTAAGGGCCTGCACTCGTTTAAAAGCTACCCCCAGCTTTGTCACCTAACTTGGACAAGATTGTGTTTATTTTTGTATTAATTTGTTTTTTGTGAGCAAGAAAAAAATATATCCCTTGTAGGAATGCGTTTTTTTAAATGGCTGGTTCATATTTTAATATTCCACATCATAAATCAATAGTGACATTGTACATTAAGGAAAGAAGAGGAGGATGTCCTCACATTGAGACCTCGACTCAGCCTTTCCCTGCTCTCCTTTTACGTACTCCCTGTTCCGCTGCTCCTTCCTTCCTTCCTTTCCATTGACGGTACGAAGGGTTTTTTTTTCTTTCAGGGGCAACCAAGTCTGTCTAAGCTGCCTTTAAAAAGCCACAGAGCTCTAAGAATATAAGAATACACAGCGAGGAAGCTCTTCTTCAAGTGCAACGGAGAGTCTCCAGGGGGGTTCTCTCGACGCCACAGTCTGTCACACCTTTCATCACTCAGAAGGAGAAATAAGGAAAAGTGACAGGCGGGCGACTCACTCCCGTCAACTCCAATTGATTCACCCCCCCCCCCCCCCCCCGTAATGGTGGACAGAGCGAATAATTGTCCATCAGCCACTACACCAATCGTAGACCATATAACCTGTTTGATGATCTATCTAACAAAAATGAGGAGATGACCGTCGTAGGGGACATCATCACACCTCCAATGAGTAACAGTCATAAAAGTCCAACCGACAAGTGTTGAAAATGGCAACATTTGTTTTGCAGGAACATCGAGTTTATTTTCATTCAAGTCCCTCCCCCTGCCCTCCTTTTCAGAGAAGATATGCATCAATCAGTGATAGATTAAAGATGAAGGAACGCCTTTATAATGAGGAGACAGTGAGAGGGAGTCTGGAGCCAAGCCAGCCCCATAATGGATAGAAGGATGAGGGGATGGGAAGATGGATTGATGGCGGAGGAGGTAGATAGGGGAGGATGAGGAGGGGGCGGGGTGGCGGCCGAAGGAGATTGAAAAATAGGCCTGCCATCATTGGAAAAGAAAACGTTTTCATTTCATAAACTGCTTCTGTAAGGCACCCTGCCCCAACCTCTAACCCCCCCCCCCCCCCCCCCCCCCCCCCCCAACTATGTACGATAGCAAAGGGACGTAGGGAAAACCTTGAGAAAGAGAAGAAAAGGCATTTTTTGCAAACTAGCAGAAAATCCTTTCAGCCTCTGGCCCAGACACCTGTGAGCCATTATGCCTAAATGCTAGCGCCATAATATGAAGACATTTGTTGAAAAATTAGACAGCCTACTAGGACCGTGTACTAGGAAGTGTCTCGACAGAAATTATTTACAGCCATAATCAAAACAAAAATGTAAACACATGTACATTATACTTAATGCTAATAATTTAGCAACATTTTTTACGTGATACAGCTATACTTTATCGGGTTGGTTCAACGGTACATTGCTTCGGTGTCATGGCACTGTTTATAGTTCTATAGTAGTACCATCAGGCTATTCTGACGTATAGAGCGACTACGTAAAGATTTATAGTGGTATGCTCTGCATATAGTATGATATAGTGGTGCTTTATAAAGTTCTTCTCAAGGAGCAACATCAGACTATATTAACATATAACCCAACTGTATAAGATAAGATGAGATGGTACTTTATGAATCCCAGGCGGGAAATTCGGATGTAACAGCAGAAGTACAGGACAGTAGTAGAAATTTAAATAGTTTTTAAAAAAGTAAAAACTATAAAGAAAATATATCTATACACACAATATGAATATAGAGATTTGATGGCTATATTGAGGTAAAGAGCAAATACAGACATTTATAGAAGTACACTATGGTTATATTGATATATAATGCTACTGTATAGAGATTTATAGCAGTACCCTCAAGCTATATTGAGATATAATGCTACTGTATAGAGATTCAAAGCACTGGAGCTATATTGAGCTGTAGCTCTACTGTATAGAGACTTATCGCAGTGCGCTCAGTCTCTATGGAGCTGTATTGAGGTAAAGTGCGACTTTTTTAGTAGGTTGCACGTTTTTTTGTCTCCCTCTCCGGGTTTTTTATCAGTGTGTATACGAGAGTGACGGGGAGTCAAAGGCAGCCCCTAAGCTCCCTATAATGCCCCCCCCCCCCCCCCCCCCCCCCCCCCCCCCCCCCCCCCCGGATGGAGACAAAGGCCCACATTCACTGCTGGCTGTTGATAAGAGCCAGCGTTAGGCTGCCCTTGGAGGTATTACCAACACACACACAAATAAATAGACACACATGCAAATAGACACATACACACGCACACAACATATCGCACTCACTTGTGTGTGTGTGTGTGTGCATATATATATGTGTGCGTGTGTGTGTGTGTGTGTGTGTGCGCACACTCAGATACACACTGTCAATACTTGCGCTCTAACTTTTTTCCACACATGCATGTGCAGAGTGAAAACAGCCAGCCAGGCTAGACTTGGAATAAAGGCAGATGAGCGCACCCCTGCTGTGTGTGTGTGTGTGTGTGTGTGTGTGTGTGTGTGTATGTTTGCATACACACGGGGGTGTGCGTCTAACTCTAGTATGCGTCTAACTGTACTAGGGTTTTGGCGATTTTTTTCGGTACATCACGGTTGTATAAAATGATGACGTGTCATATCAATACCGTTCTTAAAATGTGTTTCTCGTTATAAGCACTTTGTTATATATTTTTTATTTTTTTCACACTTATTCAAATTTCTCTAACTGCCACTGATCGTGGGTAGTGCTTACTGTCTGTGCTTACTGTCCACTGCTAAATTTGATCTGAAGTCAGCCAATCAGTGGGATGTGCTTGAGCACGAGGCACAATCCTATGATAGTGAAGTTGTTAAAATGGCAGCTAGCGCTATCACTGTGAGTGAGCTTGTTAAAAAAGAAAATATGTCAGCCCCTGTCTCTGAACGACTAAAATCCAATTGCCATTCAGAGTAGAATAAGATTAAGGTTTAAAAACTTGCTTTATTCTCCAACACACACAACATGCAGCCTGTTGCTTATGTTGGAGAATAAAGGCAGAATTAATTGACCTTTAGGATACATTGGATTCGATTTGTTGACTTTAAATCCTCAATTGAAAGCCAGATCGAATTCCCCGTTTTTTTTCTCCCCAAGATTAGCCCTAACTTAATGGCTTCATGGTCGATATGTGCGCAAAGCTTAGGCTATATAAATATTGATATTATATTATATCAGCATACATGCAGAATATGAAGAAAAAACATGAAATGCAATGCGATTGCTGTTCTCAAGCTGGCTGGTTACGTTGCTCCATCTCCAAGTGAAACTGCTATTCATCCCAGGCAACCGATAGCCAGATATAATGCTGAATTAATAATTCCTTTCGGCTTATAGGCCTAGCCTAGGCTACTAACACAAATTTACGAATAGCAATCTTATTAAAGTCATAATTCATTGCTAGTCTATTACTCAAACAGGCCTAGTAACCTTATACTGGATTTGTTAATGGGTGAAACAAGAATGGGGGAAAAAAAGTAATTTGGAGATGATTGTTTTCACCTTGTGGTAGAAGAGAGCGTAGCAGCTCATGGCACATTGGAAACGTTATGAGCTGCGCTCTCAATTGATTATACAAGTCTTTTTTTGATGGTTGAACCGTAAACCATGATGTTTTGGGGAGAGGTTTTAACGGTTTTAAAAATAGGAAATCGGCCAACCCTAAACTCTAGTGTATCTATCAGTAGCAGAAGGGGTGGAAGAGGTTCGCTGTGTAGATGGAATAAATATTATTTTGTTCTGTACGTGGTTGGGTGTGAGATTGAAAAGGTTTGATTATTTTTAATTACCAGCATGGAATGAGGATAGGTGGAACGTCAGGAATAATGGTGGGTGTGTTCACTACTCCAAGGGAGGACCATGTCATTGCTGCCGGAGTCCAAAACAGATGATGGACTTCCGATATCACCATTTCTCCTCATTATCCCTCATCCATCCCTCCCACCCCCACCCCTTCTCGACCCCCAAACTGCTAGAATATATGAGATTACT
The DNA here is from genome assembly GCA_030340625.1 of Merluccius polli. NCBI lineage: Eukaryota > Metazoa > Chordata > Actinopteri > Gadiformes > Merlucciidae > Merluccius > Merluccius polli. The sequence goes on along the minus strand of JAOPHQ010004275.1, from coordinate 88,356 downwards.
TACAGTCCCCCCCCTCCCCCCCACGTACCCCCAAGGCACCTAGTGCCAGCCCAGGGTCGTTAGCCTCGCCACTTGGAACGAATGGCCTGTGATAGCATCTGTGCTAAACCGCAACAGAAAAAAAAAGATTAATTCCAAGTCTCCCAGCCTCAGAGGTTAGCATAATAAACCAAAAAGAAAGAAAGAAAATGGGGGGATGGAGGGGGAGACGACACATTTTCCCTTATATTTTGTACTACATTTTCTTATTCTTTTTTTACTAGCTCTGGTTCTTTGTTTTTAAGTTTCTTTGTGTTTTTTTTGTTCTTGTTTTTTTTTTTGCTTGCCATCCTCCTTCTTTTAGCATGGTGGAATCTCATTGCGCCTGAGCTAAACATCATAGCGGTTCACTTCAGAAGAAGAAGAAAAAAATGGACAGAAAAGTGTGAAAAACATCAAAGCCGCCTGCTGAGGCTTCTTCTGGCAGACGAGTTGCTGGGGTCCTGCCTCTGCAGTGTCTTGATGTTTCTATGGCTTTCTTTATCTCTCTCTCTCCCCCTCTCTCTCTTTATTTCTCCATCTCTCTCTCTTCCCCTTTCTGTGCCACATTTTTGTGCCCGTCACATTGCCTGCTTGAAAATAACATCAAAAGAAGTGAGTCCAGTCACAACAACCTCTGAACCTTTGCAAAGCATCCTTTTTATTATGCCACTGTGTGTGTTAATCCAATAACCTTTTCTGGTGGCTTGCATATTGGCGATAGTACTTCATCCTGATTCTTTCTTGAATGACTCATTCACTCTTGACTTCCTTTCTGAGTTTTCGTATACCAATTAATTTTTTCCTGTCTTGCATAAAACTGAATGATCAAGAATGAGTCTCTTGTTATGTGCTTTGTCAACTGTCAAGAAATGCAGCATAAAAAAACAAAAACAAAATGGCGCCAGTTCTTAGATGTCTCTATTGGGGTTTTGAGGTCTATGGGTCGGTGGGTGGGGGTAGGGGTTTCACACCCAGAGGATGGAGACAATTAGGATCTGTGATGTTTAATAGGGTGTGGTGGTGGTGGTAGGGTCGGGTGGGGTGGATAATGTTTTGGGTGGTCCCACTCTGCTAGTTTTTTAAAATTTTATTTCAAACAGACATGCGATGGTAGAAAAGCACATATCTTGGCAAGAAGTCAAGAGACATGGTGTATCTCAACACACAGAGCCTCAGAAGAACGAAAGAAAGCTTCTCTTTTGGTGTTTCTCTTCCATCCATCCATTTTGTTTTTTGAGACTTTGCTCTGCTTGGTGGTTTTTAGTGGCCATGGCATGGTAGGTGAGGGATAGACCGGCCAGATCAAAGCCGAATTTACACATTTCCGACTGCCATGCGTACATAAAATATGTATCGCCTAGTGTCCTCAAAGGGAATGGACCTGGCAAGGTTCATTCCATGTTCATTTAATGTTAAACAGTTTGGCGTACACAGCGTTGAGAACTACTAGCTCCAGCTGTCTGCTAGCCAGATTCTACATTTGGAGCTCTACAACTGTTTAACATAAAACTGTTCAATAGCCTTTTTTTGTTTAATTGGGAGCAAATAAAACATCAAATGTATGCACTTCTACTTGGTCATGATTCATTTTGTTTAGGGAAACATAAACTTGAAGAGCTGCTATTAATTATCAACAACTCGCAATCTTAAACAATGGATCAAACTACAAGTTAAACAAAGAAGATAGCCTTGAAAAGCCATTTCAACACACTTTCTTAAAAGGAAACAATTCACCAATTAACAAAGCCTGTTAATGCCACATTCAGAGTTGGTACTCAAGCATTAAGAAGTACTGATTAATACAATTATTTTTTCTCCCCATTAACGTGTGAGCACGCTGTGAACATGAAGACTCCCCTCGGGTAATTTGCGACTTGGTTTTTCCCGTTGGTGGGATGGAGCTGGGTTAGCCAGCAGGAAGAGCACACAACCCTTTATTGTTCTTTTGTTCTGAAGGAGGGGTGGTGAGGTGTTGGGTGGGGGAGTGGGGACATAATTGCATGGGTGGTCCTGTTATTTCTTTCTTTATTTGTTTATTATGTGGGGCAATGCAGATGGATGCACTAATGAGAGAATGAGTCGGCCACTCTATGCCGGCACCTTTTAATGGCGGAAGTTTCCCCTGCCTGCTCCCTCTGCTAGCATGACCACTGAAGCAGAGAGAGAGGGAGCGGCGAGAGACAGGACGAGTATGGAGAAGAGATAACTGAGGGAGAGACATTGGAAGAGGGGAGAGAGAGAGAGGGGGGGAGACAAAGAGAGAGAGAGAGAGAGAGAGAGAGAGGTCTACGATGGAGAGGACGGCCAATGAAGTATGGAGGTAGATGGGAGGGTGATTAGGAGGAGGAGATTGGAGCAGGAAAAAGTGGACAGAACGAGGGAGAGAGAAAATGAGAATTCATTTGTGAAATTGAAGAAAAAAGAAAGATGCATCGAGGTAGAAATACGACATTGAAATAGTCTGCGATTGAGAAAATATTGATAAGATGGTTGGAGAAGGCAGAAACCACACATCATTGCACAATGCAGGGAAATGGGCGAGAGACAGGGAGAGAGAGAGAATTGCTGGCATGAAAGGCTTCATTTCTCCATCCGCTGTGGCAAGCCGCTTGGCTTGTGCTGCCCCATTTCACTGTATTTAACATCAAAGTGAAGTGTGAACAATGGAAGCAATTTTTCATCCGGCCAAGGTCGATCATTGTTCTCGGAGAGGAATTTGGAGGTACTATAGCTCAGTACAAAGTCTGTAATTTACCACACCACTTTGTTGTTTTTCTTCTCTTCTTTTTTGATACATTAGTGTCTTGTGACTTGCCTTGAGTCTGGTCTCCTGGAACCCTCCATGAATCTTAAAGTCCATTCATTTTGCCCAGACCAAACCTCTGCCTCGGTTCTTTTATGTAAAGACAGGTTAAAAAATAAACCAAGGCCGTGAAACTAATCACAACCAGACCCATAGATATCTTCAGTCAAAATAAGAAAATATCTTCTAAGTAACATAAATCAAGGCCGTAAACACATCACATCGAGACCCCTTGGATATCTTCAATCAAAATAAGCCAAGCCTATTGGTGTGTGTACTGTGAGATATAGGCTGATAGCGCTGAATCTAATTTAAAGTGTCTGCAAAGGACCACAAAGTTATTAAACCGAAGGAAATGTCACTGGGGGCATGCTTTGAAAAATAAAAGTGCTCCTTGGAACCTTAATGGCTTCTTTAAATTGCGACCCCCAGTAGGTCCCTCCCAGCAGGGGAAATAAAGTTAAAGCATCAAGTAGTGTCCTCGGGGAGGAGGGGGGGTGAATCTTCAGAGACGCCTGTAACTTGGTGGTGATTATAATCCCGACCCTGCGGCCCTGGCTAATTCCTGGAGATGCATGTGGAAGGCTACTGCTTTCTTAAATAACAGGAGAAAGAAAAACATCAATAGAGGAGAAACATAAAACATCAGTGGAATGCTGCTGCCATGATGCTGTGCCTTTTTATTTTAAAGTCTAATGAGCACTTTTTGAGCATTTGTCAAGTGAACCACTTTGATTGAGTTTTCTGAATTCATCACATTCACCACAACATATACAGTGTAGGAATTTAACATGCAAAAGAGCTGGGTTGAAGTAACCTAGTTTGATTTATGCAAAATCGGGAACATATAGCAGAGAGTGCAGGAAAGAATTCCTTTGATGATTTATATATATAAATATGTATGGATAATTCCCCTATACATTGTGCTTTCCACACACCAGCAATAATGCATTAATGTGTCAGTACAGTTATTTTAGCACAGGAAATGATTTCTTGCTTTAAGTAATAAAAACACAAAAGGCTGATTTGAAAGATACAAAACGGTGCATCTTCTGCTGGTGTAGACCAGGTGAAACACAGGTTCAAAGGCGTCCTGCTTCAAAGGCAGGACGTGTATTTCTTTCTTTCAGTGGAAATTGTCTTTCTTTTTTCATACCTACGCCTACACAATGTAATTGTCATTTTTCCGAGAGCAATGGGACATTAATGTACACAAGTCACGGTACCTTGTAAATGTTTCTCGAGACCACACAGGGTGTGTGTGTGTGTGTGTGTGTGTGTGTGTGTATACGAGTAATGTGGGTTACAATCGTACACGTAAAAAACCCATGAAATTCAATGTTGGGTGTCAGTGTGTGTGTGTGTGTGTGTGTGTGTGTGTGGTCACACACAAACTGAAAAGAAAGACTTGTTCGTCTGTAGGTGAGTGTGTCTGACAGTTTAAAGACAAAGAAAAATGTAACAGAAAAAGTTGGATTATTTGGGAATCTGGGTGCATTGTAATGTGTATGACTTAATTTCAATGGTGGTAATTCATACATGGTACAGGTGTGTGTGTGTGTGTGTGTGTGTGTGTGTGTGTGTGTGTGTGTGTGTGTGTGTGTGTGTGTGTGTGTGTGTGTGTGTGTGTGTGTGTGTGTGTGTGTGTGTGTGTGTGTGTGTGTGTGTACAATGCAATGCACATTTATGTCTGTAAGTGTATGTGTATCTCTGTGCTCTGTGTGCAGGACTATTGTAATAACAGGCTTTAGTGAAATAAACACTGAATTTAACCCCCTCCCCCTCCTCTTCTTCTTCTGTTTGTTTTCTACCCAGGTCCAGACATGAAGGAGTCGGCGACACACACACAGGGCTCTGCGTCTGTCTGCGGTCTACACCCAGCCTGCCACAAGACACACACACACACATGCACACACACCTTACGGTAAGAAGACCACCGAGCCAGACTATAGTGGTATAGTATAATAACAGTGTACATGTAGTCTGTATCTGTCTCTTTCTCTCTGTCTCGCTGTCTCTCTGTCTCTTTCTCGTCAGTGTTTATGTCTGTTTCTCATTTACGGGGCCTGTCGGGAGTGTGTGTGTGTGTGTGGGGGGGGGGGGTACGGTATTCAGTTAACTTTAGGAAGGGGAGCGGAGGGTGACTGATGTATTATATGCGTTAAACTGTCAAATAATTAGCTCAATCTCATTGAGGCATTGCACAAAGACGTCATGGGCCGGGTTAAGTATTAGGTTAACAAGATAATAATAACAGTCTCAAGAGTCAGCTTGTTATTTGAATTTGTTTGTATTTGTCTGTGTACACAAAAACAGAAATTTAGACAGGGTGCAGGGTTATACTTGTATATTCAATTATGGTTGAAAGGTCAGTTATAATTTGTGTTTGTTTGTGGTTGTTCCACCTATGTCTAATGACCATGGCGTTCTCATTTTAAAAATGACTATTTATTCCCTGGCGTTGATCCGTGTTCTTAGCGCTGCAGATAATTACAACAACAGTTGATGCACCATGATACCATGGGGCATTAGAGGAAGCTCTTCGTGGGATTTGAAACCTCAACTCTAGACTAGAACGCCCTCTGGTCTTACAGTGTCTGATTTATATTTGTAAAAAAAATGATAGGCTGATGTCTAACTACTAGATACATTATCTCAAATGTGAAAGGTGTCCTTGAGCAAGGCATTGACAACCAATTGACTTCCTGGTCAGGGAGATTTTCATTGACTTGCTGCCAACAGTTTTTATTTCACCAAACACTGACCTTTAAGGCTGCCTAAACTAGGTCGAACTCCAAAAAAAGAAAATAATAAAAAAGATTTTCCCCAGCAAGGTAGCCATGCTGCACCCAACGCGGGGCTTTTTGAGTAAGCCACCTACCTCTCGAAGGCAAGGGGCTAGCTGTATAAACCATAGTGTGTGTGTGTGTGTGTGTGTGGGGGGGGCGACAGAGGATGATGCTAAGCGCTAACTGGCTATCAAAACCGCTTCACAGCCACAGATGAGGGGGTGGGGTGGGGCGAAGGACACTAGCTGCTAATAGGCCTTTCTATCGATGTTACCGTTTAGCATTGGCGCTAGGAAGCAAACGGGGGGAGTGATTATGTGGAGGGGAGGGGGAGGGTTATTATTTTAGCCCCCGACAGTCGTGGATACAGGCTGCGCTTCTGTATCCACGAGACTGGAGAAAGACAGAGACGCTCTCTGTCCGTCGCATCCCATCTTTCTATCAGACTATTGGCCTTCGTCCACCTCTCGTTCACCTTTTCTTGATTGGCTGCCGGCTCGCAATCTCCTGGCTTTATTCCTCTGGCTGCTTGGCAACATCCACCGGCAGCTGTCTCTCTGTCACTCAACTGCCAGTTTTTAAATTCTCCATCTCAGTCGCTGCAGGGTTTTTATTATTTCTTCCGTTTCCTGCTTCATAGTAGTTAATGTATTAAATCCGTATGAATGAAATGCAAGACACAATTTGTTTTTTTTTGTTTTTTGGAAATGGAGGAAGTCAATTATAGTTGAACTATAAACATTAGTGATTTTTCATGTAAAATAACGACAAGTCAAGTCACTAGTATACAGAAATGATCCACCTGCTTGTAGATGATAGTGGGGTAAAACATATTGAGTAGGTCTACAGAGTAAACAAAATCTTTATTTGCTTTAAATAAATGCTATGGAGACAAAATCATTTGGTATTTATGGATGGAACAGGCTGCCCTTGAAGTTTTGTTTTTCCCACAAGTAGAGATTCTGGTGTGTGTGTGTCCTGTCAGTCCTAATCAGTGTCTGTGAACATCAGTTCTGTTGGTCTGCCAGCAGGTTTGGCTGGGAACCCCTGTAGCTGTAGCTTGACCCCCAAACTATAGGTGTGTGTGTGTGTGTGTGTGTGTGTGTGTGTGTGTGTGTGTGTGTGTGTGTGTGTGTGTGTGTGTGTGTGTGTGTGTGTGTGTGTGTGTGTGTGTGTGTGTGTGTTGAACATGTCAGTCTGTATCTATCAGTAACACAACATGCAGATTGAATAACCCAATAATAATAAAAGCACACAGTGTATAATTTGGTGAACACACACACATCTAAGTGTCACGGTGTTGCTACAAGTGCACGTATTCAGAGCGTGGCTAGTGCTAATTAAATCCTACTGCCGACGGAGGTGTCACATCCTGACATTTAGCTGTACATACAATACCAGCGGTTACACCTGAGTTATAATTATGATGTCTTACACATCCAGCTCATTTGGTAATATAACCTTTTACAACTAGATGTAAATACACAGGACGACGTGTTTGTCTTGTGAAATGATATTTAATATTTAAGTGAAATGTATTCTTGTTTTAACATCCACTGGGCCGCTGCATTTTTTAATGACTATTCCCTATTAAGTCGTGCCCATCATCCAAATACCTCTCGTCTTTACAGATACCTTGCCTATGTGGCACAACCCCGTGTTGTCTACTGTGTGCTTGTGCGCATGCATGCGCACGTATACTCTCAGGGCATGAGTCAAAGGAAGACATCCATCCAGCTTTGCAGAAACAGAAGCATCCACCACACACACACTCATACTCGAACACACTCAGAGCTGGGAGCAGGTGAGCATTAAGTCAGCTCGCTAAACAGATCACGTCTGGGTATGATATCAGCAGACAGGCAGGCAGGAGTCGGACCGGACTAGTCTGAACCTGCAGGCAGAGAGCGCGCACGCACACACACACACACAGCGCGATAATACGGTTGAGAAAGTGCATTCCTGTCACGGTAGCCGTACAGTAAGTGCCAAAAAATTGGATAGCATAGGATAGCTTAGTCGCCCGAGGACATACTACCTGTGTTTTAACTCAATGAAAGGTGTGTTCAGAATCAAAGGTGTTATCTAACATGACTGCAGAAGGAAATCCATGCTTGTCTTCTGCTCATGAACAGAACAGTTCTATTTCAGTCTGGATGCAACAGGGTAAACCCTAGTTAAAGGTTTCCTCGAGTTGACTTCAGAGATTTTTATAGCTCCATTGACAATTCAGTACCATATCATTGTGATATTACATATTTCATTAAAGTTTCCTTAGAAAAATTCCATGTGAAACTTTTACAATTCAAAAAGAGCCCCCCCCTCCCTCCCCCGTCCTCTTATCTACAAATGATTCAGTGGCTAAATGTCACAGCTGTCCATGCCATTAAGGCTAGCATGTTTGAAGGAAAGGACAGCCCCCCCAACACTCCTTCCTCTGCTCTTTCTTCCCACCTCTTCTTCCTCCTCCCCAACTCCTAGCCCTCTAATCACCCTCCATCTTCCCTCCAGCTAGGCTAGGCCTGGGGGCCCCTGTCATTCAGATTAGGGCCAAATTGTCAGCTCAGGGCCTACTCTCTTTATATCTCTCCCGCTCTCTTTCTTGCTGTCTCACGCTCTTCCTCTTTCTCACTCTGTTCTCTTTCTTACTCACTTTTTTTCTTTCTCGCTCTCGTTCTATCTTTCTTACTCACTCTTTTTTTCGTTCTCTCTCTTGCGGTTTGCTCTTTCCCGTTTTCTCTCGCCCTTCCTCTCTTATTACCTTATCTTTCTGTGTGTACACGTCTCTCTCTCTCTCTCTCTCTCTCTCTCTCCCCATCCCCCTCCCCTCATGTGATGTCTCTCGCCCCACTGTCAGGCTCATCCTGCAGGCCACAGAAGACCTTATAGAGAGCCATGCTCTGCCTCGTTCCCGTTCTGTCCGTTCCAATGCTGTCACTCAAATCGTGTTTCTATGGAGAGAGGGCTATGCTAGGGGCGGTGTCTTCTAGCAAAGACTGTGCTTTTCATTAAAATACATATTTATTTTATTTAAGTTAGTAATTTTTTGTTGCTTGTGATTTTTCAGTTGAGTACATAAAAGCTAGAAAGTTTTTTATTTTTCTTTAAAAGGTATAAATCTACTTAAGTGTAACTGACACACTCAAGCCGTATAGATTCTTGAAATTATTAATAAGAGATGCATCGAAAAAAAGCTGGCAACTGTCTTAATCGACACCTACGCACAATTTATTTGATTTTAATTGATTTATTTAATGTAATAGTTATGGATACCTTGGTGATTCTTCAGGCCACAAGACATCACAGGATGATTCTGTTCAACACATACAAATGATCAACATGTCAGAAATGTGTCCCAAATGCTCTAATCAGTCCAAAGTGTTACAATTCACTTATTCCCTTTTGACTTCCAGGCTTTCAACAGATCACTTTAAATATTTTTCTAAATAGCTGTACCAATAAATCAGGCATGGCAACAGGGTAACATTGCCCTGCACACAAATGGCATCACCATGTGAAGCAGGAAGCTATTACCTCCTGCTCTCGAGCACAATCAATTACACTGACACACGCCGATGATTCAAGTAGCCTTACACAGAGCTGGCTCAAGACGTCACCCGCATTATAAGCTCAGCTCTGAACACCACAGCATTCTCCTATTCTTTGTGGGGGGCTTGGTTTTGTGTGCGTGTGAGTACCTGTGTTCTTAAAAGCGGTCTTGTACTGCAAATGTTCAAAAGGGGGGCAGGATAGTGTCATGGTTAGGTTTTTGGACTCAAGAAAAAGAACCAAGTGGGTTTGATCCCCAATTACCACAGCCTAACCTGTAGGCATTCTTGAGCAAGATGCTTAACCCCCTACGTGCATGTGTATCCAAAATCATTGTAAGTTGCTTTGGATAAAAGCTGACTAAAAAGTAGTCAATAGTAAAAAGGGTCCACATTTATTTTTTAATCACATTGACAGTTCTTCTCTTTTTCCTCATCTATTGCTTTTTCAGGCTATAATTATTAATGATGAGTAAAGATTTGGCTACGTGAACAGTGAACACATTCATGCTGAGTAGCAAATAGTGTCTTTTACAAGGCCTTCAGTCATTTAAACTGCCACGTATTAGTGAAACAACACATGCTGTGAATCTGAGTGGGTTAGGAGTTTCTGTTCGGTCTTGGCGTGTGCGGCCCTGTGTGCTGCGGCAGTGTGGCCACCGCTGCCACCACCCTCCTCGTTCCGGAAAAAAAACAAAAAAAAAACATCTTATGAGTCAGCAGTTTCAAGATGACTTCTCCTTCCAACTGCTTCTGCTAAGAAATAAACTGAACTAAAAATGTTTGCTTCTCAAGTTGGGTTGTTGTTAATTGTCCTGTGGTGTAATGGCTTTGTGGGTGTTATACGGCAAGCAAAGAAATTAGACTGAAGCCCTATATAGGATGAGAAACCAGTGGCTGGCTTCGTCATCATTGGTTAAAATTAATTTGAGCCTTGCCTTAATTTTTTGGCACATCCATACTCTAATTTGATTTATATTAAAATGTCTTATCTAAACTACGCTTTTTTTTCCCTTCACAGGTGCAACATGGTAAATACCAGGTGCAAGAGGGACATTCTTCTACTTGTTCCAACACAGCCGATGCTACCCGTCTTGTGCTATAGTTGAAAACCTGTGTTGTATATTTGATTATTCTTAATGCCGTACAAATATAGAAATAAAAATAGATGTGCTGTATCTGATGGAGAGAGAGGGAGACAGAAATGCTGCATGAGACAAGAGTTAGAAGCCTGGCCTGCGCATCTCAGAGCAGACTGTCATCTCGGCTCACCATCAAGTCCGTGCTCGCCCCAGTAAACATTCAACGCTGTCGGTGAGTTTGGGATTAAATTGGAACAAAACCATCGACCGTTGATTGTACCCTGTGGCCAGCCCTTGTCGCTCAATGTTGCAAAAAGGAGAATGTGTACTAAAAATGCATGCTCACAGCCCCTAACTCACATGCACAGCCTCATGGAGCAGGGAGGGCAATATGGCCGCCGACCGTGTGTGGATTTGCACATGCAAACGCACACTGAAGTGGGTATCCTTCCTATCTACTCAAATTCCGTAAAGATGTTAAAAAATAAAATAAATGCTAGGTCCAGCCTCCAAACTACAACAAAGGTCACAATCAACATTCATTGCTGTCGGTGGGTTTAACTATGAAGAAAAGCTCACTGAACGATGAATGCAACTGTGTCCCAGATCTCCTCGGACCGGCCGTCACAATGAATAGTGTCACGATACGCTGATGATGGTGTTATTTATTTGCATGCTGCATTCTCACCCACCCCCTGGCAACAGGCGAGCAAAGGAAACGTGAATTGACAGTCTGTTCAGAACGCATCTTGATCACACTAGCAGGTTTGGGGGTGGGTGTGTATGTGTGTATATGTGTGTGTGTGTGTGTGTGTGTGTGTGTGGATATATATAGATAGATAGGTAGGTAGGTAGGTAGGTAGATAGATAGTGGCAGACATGTTTTGTGTTTTATGATTGTGCACATGTTTTTAATCTGTTTATAGATTATGGTATTGTACAAATATCAGCAGCCATGGTTTATATTATTGCATTAGTGATCACTAAAAAAGCTAAACATAAATTGTATCATATTTCTGAACCATCAAGCTGGTAAGTATATGTTAAACATTTTTTTTACTCATCTCCCTGCTTCGTGTCACACACATTTCAACACGTTCCGCAATTTCTAAAATAAAACCAATCTCAAAACTTGTGATGAGTCTGTGATCTTATTTTAGTTGTTTGACTTTGGTGTGCGTTCAAAAGCCAAACCATTGATTAAAATCACAATGGGATGTACAATGGAACTAAACATTGTCGCTTTTCAGAATGCCTGTTAGCTATTCAGTTGGTATCAGTTACCCCTCATAGTGGCCCTACCACAATTAGCCTAATAGCTTTTGTCTCTGTGTGGGGGGAGACAGATTCAGCCCATCAATAAGCAATACAATGCAATTACATTCCCCATCGCATCTGTCTAACTGGAATCTGTATCTTAGTTCCCAGTGAACTGTACCACATTGTTGTAGCAAGCACTCCTGATTGTATCGTACTTGTTTTATTGTCTATGGATGTTAGAAGCACGGGGTATTATAACTTTCATATTAATTTACAAATTAATATGCTACTTTTTTTAACTTCAATTCTAATGAAATGGGCTTTAAGTACACAAAACACTTGAATGTTTATGAATTGCACTGTAGTGTAAAGCAGATTATAGTATAACCATTATGATGTATTAGTTTTAAACAGCTTCTCTTCCCCCTGATAGTAATATAGATACGAGTGCTGATGTAGGCCTATTGTGAAGAGGCAGGCTTTCTGAACCTGCAAAGCATACACATACATAAAACAATTAAACGAAAATTCTGTTATAAGCATTGTTTTGCTTACAATGTACCAAATAATTCACTGTACAGTTAGAATAATAAAGCAGCAAGCCCAGTTATTTTCATAAATGCAGAAGGTGTCAGCCAATACAGAGTTAGTATTAAACTGAGCTGGCTCCTCAATAGGGCATAGTGATGTGCTTATCTGTAGTGCAAATTTAGACTATTCTGTCAAATATTTCTCAACGTTTACACGTTATCATTGTATAAACAGACATTCCTATGTGAGGTCAGCTCAGCCTCTATAGGACAGATAAGAGGCAGAGAATAGAAAAAAACATGTAGACCTCATTTTAGATACAGGTTACCAACATGAGAATGACTAAAACGATGATGACAGCAGTCCCTCAATGTATCTGAGAAATTAATTAATCTAATGGTGTAAAAACGGTATGGTGATTTTTTTGTATCGCCTTTTAAACCGTTATGTCATGTTTTGGGTTTAATAGAAAAGGTGCAACGCTTTTCTCCCGAGTACAGGCTGATGAAATGATCACCAGCGACGAGCTCGTCAAGACTGCTGAGTAGGGTTCAATATTTATTATATCCACTAGAGGGACACAAAGGACAGGATATGAGAACACAAATCACACGGTGATTTGTTTTTTCTGATTCTCATAGCTGCACATAAATAAAATGATAAGCTGATGAACAATCAAATGAACCAGAGCTGGACATATTCTGCACTAAACAATAAAACAGGATATTTGAAATGACTATCAAAAAGCTAACATGTCAATCAATATACATTTCAAAATATAGGCCTACATACAACATTGATCAACTTTATGCCAAAACATAGCACCAATCATCAATGTCTAAATTTCAGTGGTCATACTCCTTAATTCACATAAATTCATCATATTCATCATAAACAATTACAAGAAACATTCATAGTATTGGAGTATCCAAACAACCGTGGTACATGGTAAACCTGAAAATGGCCAACAATGTTTGCTGTTAAAGTTCCTCATACATTTAATTTCAACAGTCAATTAAAAAGTTGACATTCATTGAATACTGATCACAAATATGCCAGAACATACTGCTTTTGACAAAAGCCACATCACCATGTCAAGCCAAAACACTTTAATTCATGTTCCAAATGTTATTGTGAATATAACTGTACTTATGAAAGCCACACAATTCAATTTCCACTGAGATTATGAAATATTAAAAAAAGGCCTGAAATTTAAAACATCATAGTTGTCATAAAATACATGGATTCATAAAACCCCAACTCAGAAAATGCAAATAAAAAAAGAAAGCAGTTATTTGTAAATTGACTTGTATTTCATTGCAGACAGTATGAACACAAGATATTTCATGTTTTGTTAACTTAATTTAATGTGTAGTTATACATCCATTCGTGCCATTCAGGCCTGCAACACATTCCCAAAAAAGTTTGAATGGGAGCAATTTAGGGCTGGAATGGCAACATTACAAAGTGGTAAATGATTTACTGTCCCAACTTTTTTTGAAATATGTTGCAAGAATCAAAATTGAAGAAATGTGTTTATTTTGAAAAGACTAACTCATGAGTTAAAACGTTAAATAATGTGCTGTTTTCAATGTAATACAGGTCAAAGATATTTTAACATATCGTCCCAGCTTTTTCTGATTTGGGGTTATACATGAACACCACTTCTCCTTTTGGCATGGACGTTTTTTAAGTTACGACAATTCTAGTTCATTAATAAAATAACTACCAAGTGCTTAGCTGTGGGTTTAGATATTTTTTACAAAAGACTCGCTAGCCAAAAAACATCAGTGTTGATTTCCCCACGCCTCTCGCTTTCTCCGTTTTCCCCATCTAAATCTATTAGAATGGAACAATGCATCCAACACAGTCAGATAGCCGTCTGCTGAAGCACAATGCAATACAATATCCAAGGACCCACATCCATCATCACACAGACACCATTTTCCAAATCCTGCAACAAGACTGTAAAAGGCAATGGGCTTTGGGTTTTCAGCACAGCAGACACACCACACACTCACTCTATTTTTTAAGTAATTTTCCGAGACATTAGGCATCAGAGTATTAAAGACTAATATGTGGCTACCTTGTATGGATGTTACAACAATGGATATATGCCATTAACAGTGCAGTCTGATATGCATGACCTGAATATTGATCCGTCTTATCCAGTTAGCCTTCTACCATGACTGGGTGTTCCTACATTTGCAATAAAAGACAATCCTCATTAGCCTCGTGGGCTAGGTCAGACATTGTCTGACCATCTTAAGACCTCCATCATCAGGGTTGGATGGGGTTTCGTCTTGGTTTGAAGATCCAAAAGATGAAAGAGTTCAATAAGATTAAACATCTGAAAGATCCTCATTCACCAGTTCCAGACTCTACCAAGTCCTGTTAGAAGTCTTCACTGGGTGGGTAAAAAACACTCCGATCAAGTAGTACTTGATTAGTATTATTATTGGCGGTAGTAGTAACAGTAGCAGTGTTATTAGTAACATTAAATACATGTCATTAAAAGTGTGGCCTTATTAAAGGACATCTGACTGAATATCAAAAAGTTCTACCACTGCGATAAATCAAACATGAAGGAAACATGAATTAAGTGAGGGATAGATACAATATTTACAACATTTTCCTGTATGCAGACAATGCCCAACTGTTTTCTTTTGAACCTTCAGATAGTGGTAGTAATTTACCATCTATATAGAGTCCATCCAGTAGGGGGAGCTACCGTTTGATATCTGCAGGCCTAAGCTGCCTCTCACCCTCTGCCAGGAAGATCTGCATGGCCCGGTGGAGCAGGTGCACGCCCAGCTCCCGCCTCTTCCTGGCCTGCCATGTAGACACCACTCCGTAGTAGTCCCCTCGCTTCTTATTGGTCAGCATCTTCAGCCCTGTGAGGTCATTGGAAGAGACTTGGGTTAGTTAGCTGTAGTGGGTTTGCTAGGTACCACCGTGGTTAAATGGTTAAAGTAATACATTACACACACTCAAATGATGTTTTATATTTTTTTCATTATGATGTTACTACTTTGGAAGCTACTTTGCTTTATCAAATTGGGTTGGCTTAGCTAGCTATGATGTTACAGGTGAGAACAGGTGCTATATAGTGTATTCATGTGGATGGTAGTGGTGTTGTTAGGGTGTTCGACTCCCAGCTAAAAAGGTACTGGGTTCCATCCCAAAGGTCCACAATGGAGCAAGACGCCTGACCACAACCTGCACAACCGCTGCTAAATTACATGCATCTCACTTCACTTATAGTCGCTTTGAATACAAGCCCATTCTAAATAAATAAAACGTAGGCCTATATAGTAAAATGCCAAGTCTGGGCAATATATCTATATTATATCGATATTGTGATACGAGACGAGATATCTTCTTAGATTTTGGATATCGTAACATTGTGATATTGCATAAGTGTTGATTTTTCCTTGTTTTATAGGCTGCATTACAATAAAGTGATGTAATAAAAATAGAAAATACTCTAGTACTTTTCATTTGTCAAGTATTTAACTCACACAGGAGTATACAAAAATAGGCTTTACCATGTGGTTATATTATATAGACAATGTATTTATTGAATTAACAGAAAACATGCTATATCGTGATATATATCGTTATCAAGATATTAAATGACCTATATAATAGAATATTTTGGCCCTATCGCCCAGCCCTGGCCACGTCTTCATAAAGCCTCCGAGTCTAAGCGTGTACTGACCGACGGCGTCCACCATGCAGGCCTCGCGGGTGAAGGCCTCCACAGGGATGACATTCTGGAAGCAGTGGAGGGAGATGACCCCCTGCCCCCCAGTCCACACCTGCAGGATGTGCTGCACCTTGGAGCACAGTTTCTGACAGAGAGGACAGTACAATTGTTTAACACAAGCATGTTACTAAAGCATGTATGTAATAAGAATGATGTCAATTATATATTTATTTAACATATTGCAGACCTATAAACACACACGGAAAAACAATATCATTAAAGCTGTAGTTGGATTTATTTTTTTATGAAATGTAAGTATTCACAGAAATAGAATGCCAATGACACCAATGCAATACAATGTGATTTGTCATGTAACATTCAGCAATTTTCACAATTTGGAGAAGGAATTTGAAACATTTTTGCTTACACAACTCGCATTGAAATGATTTGTTAAATGTTCAACATATTGAGTAAACGACTGTATGACAGAGTTTATGATGTTGATCGTTTGGTACCTTGGACGTCTTGTCTCCCTTAAAGTACTCCAGGGCCTCGTACAGATGGCTGTAGGGTCGCGAGCGCTTGCCCTTTCCCACATAGAAGATGGCGTGCACGAATGTCTGGAAGCACTCGTGGGGCGACATGGTGCGACTGTGGTAGGGGAGGTTCTTTGTCACCCTGAAAGTACGGCGAGAACATTTGAAATACATTTGAGAACATTTGAGTTACACACTCAAATGTAACACAACAAAAGAGAGACGACACTTTTGGTGTGTACGCTTTACAATACAATCCATTCTTGACCTCAACTGTTGCTAGTAATTCACTCATTCAGCAGAAGCTTTTAGGTTAGAAACATTGTTCAAGGATGCTTACGGGTAGACTGCGGAAATTGGAGTTCCAACCCAAATTTATTAGAACTTTTGGCTAGGAGTCAGCCAAACACCGTAACCACGAGTCTGTCCCTCATGTTTAACATTATACTTCATACTATTTGTATAAGATGCCTGGCCATAAACAATTATACCCTAACCCTAATATTAAAATACATAATTGTTGTATTTAAACAATATACCAAAACTATTGAATTGAAGGTAACAGGGAAAACATTGTCTTTCCAAACTGAGACAAAGAGAAGTACAGTCGGTGTCTGACCTGGGGTCCAGCAGCAGGTAGTTGAAGCTGGACTTGATGACCCCCTCTCTCCACTTCTTGTTCTGGTCCGGCTGGTCAAACTGCTGACACAGTTCCAGCTCGGCTGCATGGCAGTCGGGGAGGTCAAATGTCCTCAGTGCCCTGCTGAGCTCTAGACTGTAACCAGAGTCTGAGCCACAACATAGAAAAAGGAAAAAAGCAGGGACATTTTAGCTAATCACTGGCTGGGTGTAGGCAATTGTATTTGTACAGCCTTAAATCATCTAACTATAAATGGAGCGGTCTCGGTATGTTGGTATGTCTGTCCTTCGATTTTCTTGACAACTATTCATCCGATCGACTTCACACTTGTCGGGTGTATTGCTGAGGACCCAATAACATTTTATTTAGCCTTTATTCAACCTGTTTTTACTCTGTTAACCTGTTTTTTAATTGTTAAATTTAACTTAAACAAACCCACTATAATTATCTAACTATTTGCATAGCACTTTTAAAGTTTACAAAGTGCTTTATCATAATCAAAACAATTGCTTGAACATGGATAAATTCAACCATCATAGCCTAATCCATGTATACAAATTAAAATATACTTGAATAACTACCTGTGTGCGACGGGTCCAGCTGCTTGTGCTGCTGTTGATGTGACTGCGTGTTTGATTCCAGGATGAGACGGCACAGCCTCTGCATGTACACAGGCCGTGTCCGTGTGCTGATCGGACCTGGGCTCTCCCCCAGCTCCAGTAGCCTGCGTCTCAACTCCTTGTCCGTTATCCCCTTGGTCTCCGGCAACACGCTACAACCCTTTGCCTCCTCCTCTTTCTTCTCCTTCTCCTCCCCCTCTTTCTTCTTCTTCTTCTGCAGCTGCACTGCCTCCTCAACCCTCTTCTGTGGCGTTTGGTTCTCCTTGCCCCCCTTGATCCTCATCAGGTCGGCCCTCAGGGACTGGAAGTCATACAGCACCGTCTCATCACTGCTGCTGGTGCTGAGGGAGGTGTTGGCCGTGGGAGGGATGTGCGTCTCGATCAGCTCGTGGCCCTGCTCCGTGTCCGTGTAGAGGTACTCCACAGGCTCGTCCAGGTCCAGGGCGCACGGGGTGTAGGTCTGTAGGTGGTTCTGTGGGGCCAGGTGGTTCTGGGACCGACGGAGGCCCAGCGACAGCCTGCTCATGCTGTACCTGGGGGTGTACCCGGTGGTCTCAGAGTTCTCCCTGGACCTCCTGGGGGAGAAGTAGCACGAGCTGGATGACGACGCTGACGAAGAGGAGGAGCCAGATTCGGCATGAGTGTCACTGCCCTCTGTGATCCAGGAGACCTCTCTGTTCTTCAGGCTTCCCAGTTGCTCTGCGCCAACTGCATCATCTGGTTTCTTCTGTGGTTTCACTGTGTCTGTGCTCGTCTGGTCGTCGGTCAGAAACTCCTCCTCCTCACCTTCTGTCATGTCCTTGCCCACCACATCCGGTGCAATGTCTTTAAGGTACTCCTCACAGCGAATGGTTGACGAGTCTGGTTTTCTTTCTAGAATGATGGTGTCAGGCAAACTCTGCGATGGTGGGCCGGCTTCGGCCCCACCCCGGGGGAGGATGAAGGTGTCTGCCTGGCTATCGCCAACACCCGAGCTGGATTGCGTCCCCAGGTGGTCTGAGGTTAAGGAGCTCCCCGAGTCTCCAGTTGACCTTGGTGGCACATAACCATGCATGTGTGGTGAGTTATAAAACACATCATCACTGCTCTGAGACCTGGGCGTCTGGCGGCGGGTTCTGACCGGTGTGGGCAGTGTCTCCTCAAAAAGAGATGTGGTGGAGAAGACGCTCTCCGGCATTCTGCTGGTTCTCATCGAGCAGCGGCTCAGTCTCGACCTTGTCCGTCCCGTCACAAATGGACTCGGGGTGAAGGGAAGATCGCTGTCTTCCTGTGAACCCTGAGCCATTCCGACAACTGGACTGCACCGGGCTGGCACAGTTATTTCACCACCAGCATCATCATTTGCAGTATTAACCACCTTTTCCAAAGGGTCACTACAAGGTTCAGGTGCAGAGTTGGTTGTAGGCGATTTGACAGACAGGTTGAGTTTACTCACCTGGGCTGGTACGTCCTCCAATCTATCCAGCTTTGAATCTGCCTCCTGTTCACTTTGTCGTCGGGCTGGGATTTGAACATCTTGGCTTCTCAAAGCAGAATCTGTAGGATGTTGAGCTTCAAATTTGAGTGCTCTCTCCCTCGCTTCCTCCTCAGAGGACGAGGAACAGCTGACCCGTAGGAGGCCTCCATGGGCAGTGGCATAATGGTCGCTGTCACAGCTGCTGTAGTGACTACCACTGCCACTGCTAGCGACACTGTGGGGAGGCTGTTCCACCAACCGGGTCTGACCTCTGACCTCCTCATCTGTCTCTTCGCCCTCTTCCAAACGTAAGTTAATAAACACAGTTTTCTCCATGTCAACGTCTGTGTTTTTGCTGCTGTCCCGGTCGAACACGTACACGTGGTCGGGCGATGTCACGTCAATGCCCTGCTTGTGTAAGACAGTCACCAAGCGCTCCGAGTCCGAGTACTCGGAGGGGTCAAAGGGCAGGCTGTCAACCGGAGGTTCGGGGGATTCTGCGCTCAAAATGGGAAAATATTCGTCCACCTCGCGGAAGCCGACGCTCTTGCGGCTGGCTCTGCGGCTGGCTTGCCCGGAAGTACCGGCGATGGTGGCTGTGGGTGCGTCTCTATGGAGGATTGAAAGTCGGCACTTATTAGCTGCCGGACGGTTGTGAAGAACCGGTCCTGCCATGGACATGCGAGTACTAGATAGAAGCGACGGGCCCTCGGATGTGTTTGGTGCCCATGTGACTTCGTCCCCAAACGTAACGTCCTCTTGGGGAACTGGCTTCGTAGAGGCACAGCCTACCGTTGACATGCGGGTGCTAGACAGAAATGAGGGCCCATCCCCGCACATCCAGTCTTTGTTTATGTTCCAGTCTCGGCCCAGACCACCACCATTGGGGTCCATGTCCACAGGTCTGTTCAAATGCCCCCCTCTCCACCGGGGATTAGGGTAGTTTGATACGGGACGATCAAATAGTGCTGAGTGTCTCGTGCTGCTCAACGGGTCTTCACCAAAGTCGCTGATCATGGATAACCGAGAGCTGAGGCTGCTGTCTGAGTCAGGGTAGCTGGATATGTCCGTCTGGTCTGAATAAATAGCTGTGGAGACATAAATAAAATCTGGATAAGATTAAAACTTTTAAAAACTGCTAGGGGCGATCCTAAATGGTTGGTTTTAGTGTAAAAACACAATCATTTTAGAAGCAGAAAATCGAACTCGATTGAAAATAAACACTTCTCAGGAATGCCTTACAGTATTGGAAGTGTGGCGGGTCCTCTTCCAGGTCAGCAGACTGGGCCTGGTGGTTCTGGAGGAGTTGAGCACACTTGCGGTTATCCTGTTGCTCTGCAAACTGACCCGGCGTGTTCCCCTCCTGCCCCAGAAGGAAGACATAAAAGATATCAACAGCAAAACAATATTTGTGTGCAATAAGATCGGTTCCGTTGACAAAAATGACGCAACCACTGACACAACCACACGATAGAGCACATACATCGGATACAGTCTCTGGCTCAAAAAACATGTTCTCAAAAAACACAGATGTGTTTTTCCACTGACAGTTAGTGCGGACAATAGCACGCTGGTCACACATCACCAACACAGATGTCATAAAATATGACCCTTCTGTGCTCTTTCTGATGTACCATGTAGCTACACAAACCCCATTCCGACCTGGTCTGTAACATTAGGGTTCCCTCCATTGGCCAACAGCAGTTTGACGTTTTGGTAACACCCCCACAGTGCAGCAACATGGAGGGGTGTGAGACCCTCTGAAGACCTGGAGCAAACACAACACAAAACAAACTGTCAGCATCCACATCGTGTCAACAATGTTTTTAAATTCACCACACTGCATGGGATTAATAAACACAATGAAACACAATGCCCACCTGACGTTGGGGTCCGCTCCGTGTTGGAGCAGTAGCTTTAAGCAGCGGATGCTCTTCTCTGTCTCTTTCCCCACAGCCAAGTGCACCGCAGCCACGCCTTTGCTGGCCACCAGATTGGGACTAGCGCCCTGCGAGAGTAGCATCTGTACAGACCTGCCGTAGAAAGAGAGGGGCATTTTAAAACACATATCTGCATTGCAATAATGTCTGTTGTATCCAAATTTCCAGCCATAGCCATGGAGTCAACATTGTGAGGACCAAATCTGCTGGGGGCCACCCCCCCCCCCAGAAAAATTTCAAAATTTGAAAACACAATTATATTTATATTTCAAAATTCACTAACACATGGGAGGAACTTTTTATTTATTATTATATTTTTGAACAATAATGTCTAATAGTGTATCGTGTTACATTGCTGTGTTTTCTTTTCTTTTTTTTACTTTTCTTGTTTCATTGTATGTAATGGCAGAGATTATGGATTGATAAAATACAACCATAAAAAAATATCACGTATTTACATCACATTTACAAGTAAACCTGAGTGGGCAGCTGGGGTGTTTGCTCTGCTCTGCTCTCATTTTCTCCTCTACCCTGCTCTCCACGACTTGCCATGTCGTACTTGTTATATCTGACAGTTATTATGACACAAAAAGAAAAATGACCGTTTCTTTAATGTGAGGATCTGTATAGACTACCAACAATAGACTAATGTGTGATTAGTCTATTGTCGGTCTATTACCGGTCATCACAGACAAATTGTGTCTCTTAGTCTCTTTTCTCTTTCCTAATCCTAACCTCTCTAGTCATCTGCTCTCCTCTCTTGTCCTTTCCTATCCACCTCTCTCTTCTCTCCATGTCTCTCATCTCCTCTGGCGTCCTGGTAACAGAAATATTAAGTTTGTCTTTGATTATCTACAAATAAAAAAACTTAAGCACTTCTTGTATGTTCGTATGTCCTGGCACTTACACTTAGTATCTTAGCACTTTTCCTTACTGTACCGACAGCGATATATTGTTGCACTTACTTCTGACAAATGTACTTATTATTGTAAGTCGTTTTAGACAAAAGTGTCCGCTAAATGCCGTAAATGTATTTCACAGACACACTCACTCTCATCTGACATACTCCTCAATAGCTAGCTACTTTTGTACGGCTTCAGATGTATAATTAAATGTATGCAACAGGTCGTGAATTGTCAGTGTATCAGTGCATCGTGTATCACCTCTGCTCTCCTTCCCCATCTCCTCCCCTGCTCTCCAGTCATCTTTTGTCCTCTCCTCTCCAGGTCTCTCCTCCTCCATGCCCTCCTCTCCTCTCTGCTCTCCGTGTCTCTCTGCCTAGGTCCTCTGGTCCCATCTTCTCCTCTCCTCTTCAGTCATCTCTTCTCCTCTCGTTTGTGTTTATTTTTTGTATTATTATTTTTGTACTATTTAATTTGTATTACTTTGAGCATATCTGAATATTGGGGGATGTGTGTCCCCCCATATATTATAATTACGGCCCACAATATTAGTAATGGAGATCTGCGCTTTGTCACCAACATGGGAGTGATGAAACTACTTCACTGATCAAACCTGTATCGTGAATGGCGAACTACTAACGCGTCGCCATCACCCGTTCACCTCACTGTGAGGTCTCCATAACCCGTTCACCTCACAGTGAGCTCGCCATCACCCGTTCACCTCACCTGGGGTCTTCCTCCATCACGGCCTCAGACAGGCGGCTCCCCAGTCTCCGCCCGGTTCCGTCCATTGCGTCACACGTCACGTAGCCGCAGTCTCCGACCTCGCCGTTCGTGGTCCCAGCAGCAGGACTGGCCCTCAGTGTGCAGGACCGACCCTCAGGACGCAGGACCGACCCTCAGGACGCAGGACCGACCCTCAGGACGCAGGACCGACCCTCAGGACGCAGCAGGACCGACCCTCAGGACGCAGGACCGACCCTCAGGACGCAGGACCGACCCTCAGGACGCAGCAGGACCGACCCTCAGGACGCAGGACCGACCCTCAGGACGCAGCAGGACCGACCCTCAGGACCGACGCTCGGGGCGCAGGACCGACCCTCAGGACGCAGGACCGACCCTAAGGGCGCAGGACCGACCCTCAGGGTGCAGGACCGACCCTCAGGGCGCAGGACCGACCCTAAGGGCGCAAGACCGGCCCTCAGTGTGCAGGACCGACCCTCAGGGTGCAGGACCGACCCTCAGGGTGCAGGACCGACCCTAAGGGCGCAGGACCGACCCTCAGGGCGCAGGACCGACCCTAAGGGCGCAGGACCGACCCTCAGGACGCAGGACCGGCCCTCAGTGTGCAGGACCGACCCTCAGGGTGCAGGACCGACCCTAAGGGCGCAGGACCGACCCTCAGGGTGCAGGACCGACCCTAAGGGCGCAGGACCGACCCTCAGGGTGCAGGACCGACCCTAAGGGCGCAGGACCGGCCCTCAGTGTGCAGGACCGACCCTCAGGACGCAGGACTGACCTCCAGGACGCAGGATCGACCCTCGGGACCGACGCTCGGGGCGCAGCACCGACCCTCGGGACGCAGGGAGAGCTAACGTGATACACGGCCAACACACTGGTCCACTAACGACGCGCGCGACAAACGGACCGGCTGCGTGCGCCTCCTGCGCGTCATTGTTGCGCTGGCCCGTCTAATCCGTTATCGTATTTCTCGTGGGTAATGGAAAGAGAGAAAGATAACAACATGTCTCCACATGTTACTACATTGTTTATTACGTCCAGCTCGCAACGCATTGTGTGGTTAAACTTCCCTCCAAGACCCCCGGCCCCGCCCCTCCGGGCTCCCCATTCGTCCAGCAGCCGGAAGTCCCGCCTCCATAAGACGGGTCTCCGTTCAGACCAATCTGAAGACAGACAGACGTGTTTTGACGCGTTTTAAATGGTCGGGTGCTCTCCGTACGTAACATTTAGCAGTCAATATTAATCGATTATTAGCCATTATTGCAGAACAATTAAAGACACGTGTAGCGTTGTCTGTGGACCATGGCGATCATTGCGTATCCATATTGTTCAACACGTTTCAAAGTTCATATGGATGTCAATGTGCTTAATTTGCAAGCGCTACCGAAACTATACGTCACACCCACGAGAGGGGCGAAACCATAGACATATATACGTAGACGCCTCATGACGTGATGGAACGTAACCCAGCGTCGCCGCCATATTGGTTGGGACTCCTCACTCCAACGGGAGAGCTATGCCAGTATTTTGTGCAGCTTACGGCGCAGTATTGACACCAGATCGTGTGGGATTACCTTTAACAAGTAAGACTGAACAATAATTCTTATTATTTAAAAAAAAAAATAATAATAATAATTCGTCCTGTATCATAAATAAATCTCTGCCATTTGTAACAAACCAAACCGTGTGAAAATCCGGTAAAAATTCGGGGAGTTATGCTTATTATTGTAGTTGGGGATACACCTTCCTCCATAGAAATGAATGCACTGGGGGCGCACTGGGGACCCATCCAAGATGGCGGCCGCGCTGCTACGTCAGCTCTAACGGGCAGCGTCAGTCTATGAGGCGTCTATGTATATATGTCTATGGCCGAAACTATACCTCCCGCTCCCCCCCTCTCTGTCTCTCTGTCTCTGCCTCTGTCTCTCTGTCTCTCTCTCTCTCTCTCTCTGTCTGTGTGTGTGTGTGTGTGTGTGTGTGTGTGTGTGTGTGTGTGTGTGTCTCTCTCTCTCTCTCTGTGTCTCCCCCCCCCCCCCCTCTGTGTGTGTGTGTGTGTGTGTGTGTGTGTCTCTCTCTCTCTCTCTCTCTCTCTCTCTCTCTCTCTCTCTCTCTCTCTCTCTCTCTCTCTCTCTATCTCTCTCTCTCTCTCTCGAAAATCAAAATAGTTTAGATCAACTTGTATATTTAGCCTACTGCTCAAATATTTGAATGCCATTCCAGCTGTACTTTTGTGCTGAAAGAGTTATCATGTCATGTAGTAGGTAGGTCAATACTTTATTGATCCCCGAGGGGAAATTTGAGTGACAATACAAATTTGAGTGACAATAGTGACAAAGGTTAAAGCATAATACTGTACATAAAAAAGGCAAACATAGCAGTGAATAATCCTCATCCAGCTCATCAAGCATGGTGTTTATTCCATCACTCCATTCAACACTGGGTGCTGGATAATGACATCATTAAAAAACATCATTCAAAAAAATAACTTATATCCCAAAAATTACAAATGACTTCTTAGACCAAACCAGAGACCATGCATGACCATGACATTGCTAGACCGATCGGAGGAGGGAGGAGAGGGCGAGGAGCACGCCCAGGAGGACCACCAGGAGACTGGGGTGGAGGCCCCCTGAGCGGCTGGGCTGCAGGTCACACTCCTCGTAGGGCGGCAGGCAGGCCGCGTAGGCCATGGCGTGGGCGATGTAGCTCTGCTCCTGGACCCCGTGGAAGAGGTGGGCCATGGGACCCTTGGCGAAGATGGCCACGTCCTCGATGCCGTGCGTCTCCGAGAGCTTGGGGACGGCCGCCTGCTGACGGTACTCTGTTCCGGCTGAGGAGGAGGAGGAGGAGGAGGAGGAGGAGGAGGAGGAGGAGGAGGAGGAGGAGGAGGAGAAATGTGATTTTACATTTAAAGGTCCCCTATTTTACCACCAGGTGTGATGTTGATTACCCATTACAAGCCATGTCAAAATCTGGTGGTAAAATAGGAGACCTTTAATGAACAGAGAAACTAAAGTAAATAGTACAGATGGGTGGGCAACAAATGAGCAGGGCAACAAATAATATAATACTTATACTACTACTACTACTACTACTACTACTACTACTACTACTACTACTACTAGGCCTACTACTACTACTGCTACTACTGCTACCACTACAACTATTACTACTACTACTAGTAGTAGTAGTAGTTACTACTACTACTACTAGTACTACTAGGCCTACTACTACTACTACTACTAATAATAATAATAATAATAATAATAATGGTGGTAATAATATAATAGGCCTATACCACCTTTCCAAAGCAGGTTACAAAGTGCTTGACAAGACAATAATAGATAGAATAAAACCAGAATAAAAGACAGGACTACTGTCTGCACATAAAGTTAATATCAGTATCAAATGCAACCACGTGTCTCTGCAGGTGCCGCGTTTCACCACAAGATGGCGCTGCCGCCACACCTGTCTGAAGGTCCACTTACCTGCCGTGGACTCGTTCACATCTGGACGGGAGCCTTTTATGATCTTGTAGCCCGGTCCGTTCCCGTAGAGAGCGGTGGTGTACCGCTTGCCGTCCGAGGCCGCCTCCCGAGACAAGCCTTCAACCGGGCACACGAGGAATAACAGCAGCTTTTTACCCAAACTATGTCACTCACGCCATGTCTCGCTCTGCTCAGTCAAACATGGTGACGACATGTATGCGGATCATGCTCTCACCCACTGGCGGACTCAGGGGGGGCAAGGGGGGGCGACCGCCCCCCTTGCCCCCCCCCCCCCCCCCCCCCGGCGCCCCACCGGTTGAAAATGTTGCGTGGATGGATTAAGTGCCCTCTTGAGTGGCGAAAACGAGAGTATGTGCCCTATTGGCTGCCCTTCACATAGGAAACATAGCAAGAAAATACAATATCATGTCTCAATGAGTGCTCTATTAGTGGATAAAATGTGATGCAGTGCCCTATTGGTGCCTTTCCAATTGTTTAAACTTGACAATCCCTATGGATGCCCTTACAAAGGTAAACAGTGCCGTGATAAAGTGCCCTCTATGCTGCCACTACATAACAGTGTCCCAAAGGTCCCAAAGGCTGCCCTTTCCAGTAGAGAAAATGGGATGCTGTATAAAGGGTATCCTTACATGCATGAAAATGTTGGAAGGTTTCCTAATGGATGCCCTTCCAGTGGAGAAAATGTGATGTGATGCCGTACAATAGGTGCCCTTACAATGGGATATACTTGAAGTTCCCTACAGGTGTGTTTCTGAGGAAAACTCATGAAGTACCCTCTTAGATGCCCTTCCAAGTGAAAGGTGGAAAAGATGGGGGAACAAGTATTCAAACCCTGCTACATTCAAAACATAGCCTACTGTATGGCCATTAGCAAATATTTTCTGCATTTTTGCATGGGGCCGTTTGGCTAACAGTACTATCTAGTTAATATTTTGATGTTTCTTGATCTGCACTGTCCCTATTTTTAAGCAATGCTTTTTGGGCGTTGACGGGGCCCCTTGTCGTGCAGTAGGTGCCCTTTTTTTCTTTTCGCCCCTGCCTTTCAAACAGCCTGAGTCCGCCGCTGCGCTCACCCAACACCGGGTTGCCCCTGTAGGACTGGCCCCCGAAGGCGAAGACGTGGGAGTGGTCGGCCGTGACCACGGACAGCGTGTCCAGCTCGCTGGTCAGCTCAGCCGCCCGCCCGATGGCCACGTCGAACTGCACCGCCTCGGTCAGGGCGCGGCTGGCCCGTCCGTCGTGGTGCCCATGGTCGATTCTCCCCCTTGGAGACGCACATGGAGGGGATTATTTAGGGGATTTGTTTTGACTCTTTAGGGGATTATTCAGCAGATGCTTTTTATCCATTAATATATCATCTAAGAGAAAACAACAGAACATTTCTGAGAATGAAAAGACCAATATGGCCAAAACCTCTTCAGTCTATGTTTCCCCAAGAGGGGTTGGGCATTGTTTACATTTCATATGATATGACCTTTATTAGTCTGTTGACTGTTTCATGTGTTACGGTGAGCAGATAGGGTACTCATCTTCCACAAAGAGGTAGTATCCTTTGGGGTTCCTCTCAAGGATCCTGATGGCTTTCTCCATCATTTGCGTGAGGGAGGGGTCAGTGTTTATGTTACGTCCATATTCATACTGGCAGTCTTTGGGCTCAAACAGACCTAAGTTAACCAAAACATGATATATATATATATATATATATATATATATATATATATATATATATATATATATATATATATATATATAAATGTTGCATGTGTAAGCATGTGAGTCCATAGCGAATCTGTGACAGCATCAGTACACACATCCAATCCAATTAACGATTTGAACAACATGAGCAATTATTACAATGGAAATACACTAACATTCAAATCCAATATGTCTCAGCAATCATTTTCAATGAATACAAATTATCCCACCCATTAGAAAGTCTGTATTTGCAGGATCTACTGCATCAAGTCCAGCCTTGTCCCACACATATTTGGCATTCTGCAGAAAAACATAAGGAGATAAGGGTTATTATTATTATTATTATTATTATTATTATTATTGTTATTATTATTATCATTATTATTGCATCGATTACAAACAGCACTTCTCGGAGAAACAAATGAGTCAGTTTTAGAGCCTTATCATTAATAAAAACAGGAGTTACACTTTTGCCTGTAAGCCACTCATCCACCAGATTCTTTCCATCTGTACGAGCTCCTTTGTGCGTAGGATACTCTGGGTCAGTCGTGGTCGTTGGGAACATGTACCGACGACCTCCTCCGAGAATGACCTGGATAAAGGAACACCCGATGGCCATATATGTTAAATATACATATACGTTGAAAGTATATCTACACATATAATATGTAGGTAGATATACGTTCAACTATTTATGTGCCTTCTCAACTTCTCAGTCAAAGTGTGCACCTGCTTACAGGACAGGTTGTGTGTGATTGAGTATAATGTATATTTATGTTATACATTTGCTTAAAATCGAAGTAGTTTGGAATGTAAAATAAACGCTTTGTAATATTATGTCAGTACTGATAATTGCCTCATTTTAGTCTTCCTCTTACGTTTATTTCCGTGTTGTTGATCAGTTGCCAGGCGATGTCATGGCAGCCATTTTGAACGGCCTCAGCAGGGAGGTCAGCGTTGCCGTACCAGCCGCGGTCGGGGGTGTGGGCATAGCTGGCACCGGGGGAGGCGTGCTGAACACGTGTGGTGGTAACGATGCCCACCGATTTCCCTGGGAAACACAGCAGATGCATCCGCTCAGGCTTAAGAGCATCACTGAACTAGTTTACTAGAACTACATTTTTGTTGTTGTAAATAACTGACAGATAAATAGATACATGGACAGACAGATAGATCGACTGGACAGACAGACGGATCGATCAACAGATAGGTAGGTAGGCAGGTAAAAATATAGATAGATTGACAGATATATAGATTGGTAGACAGATGGATGGATGGATGGATAAATAGACATACAGCCAGATGAGTGGACAGATAGATGATTTGCTGGGATGTTGGAGTAGGGACTGCATAGTAGAATTCTTGAAACCCCCTAAGTCCTATACCTGCCATCTTGGCTCTGTGGAGCACAGAGACAACATCATTGTTGACATTGGCGGTACACTTCCCTCGCTGCGTCGAGGCAGAGACGCCCAGCGTGCCGTAGTTGGCCTTCACACCACACAAGTACGCCGTGGCGGTACCGGCACTGTCCGGCATTTGCTGGTCCACATTGTACGTCTGCACATCAACCAAAACATTTTCACCATCAGACTGTTTAGAAACAGGTCAAACTGTATCTGCCTGTTGATGAAACTAGATGTAACATTTGGACTCGGTAAAATGCTGTAAAAACTGCATTGTGCAGAATGACTGTGTTACACACTGCACAATTGGTCAACAAAGCACTTTGACTTTGACAACATCACAGGGTTAGCCTGTTGTTATTGGGCTCAGTACCTTGGATAAGGCCAGGTATGGGAAGGTATCCATGGCCAGACTGGTCTCCTCCCCATTGAACCCTGCTAACTGGCCTTTGAGTATCCTGGCAGCGGTCACTGTGGTCACGCCCATTCCTGCAGAATGGAGGTGGGATCAGCCGACTTTTCAGATAACGTCACAGAGAGAGAGTGTAAGGTGCAAGGCTGTTGGGTTTGTGTCTTGTAAACATGCACGTGATCACTGCTCTAAACGTGACCTGATGTGCACAGCTGGGGTGATTTTGTATGAGATGTATTTTAAGTTACAAAAATGATAGTACTTGGTAAGGAAGAAGCTTCAATAGATTATGTAAATAGTGAATGTGTTGCTTAGAGCTATTCAAATATTTAATGGGAGGACATTATCCTGTTTCCAATCAATCCCTAATGAATGATGCAACATTTTGTAAAATCCACATTGACTCTCTCTCTCTCACGCTCTGACAATCTGTGGCTTTGGAAATACTTCAATAATAGACTTAAGTGCCATTGGCGTCACAAAACCAGACCAATATTCATCATCATTAATGTGCCATTTGACACTCAAAAGAACAGTATTATGTTTAGATTGGTATAATAACATTAGGCACACACACACACACCCACACACACACACCCACCCCCCCCCCCCCCCCCCACACACACACACACATAAACACACACACACATAAACACACACACACACACCTGTCATTGGTTATTTTGAATTGCTATATCAAAATGTCGCCATAAATCATTGACCTTATCGTAACTGTCTCCAGTCGCTCAGCACAATGCTGCTATTTATCTACATTAGCTACTGTAGTGCAGTATGTTTTCATTCAAAATGTCTGCTTCTTCTTCTTCTCTTGCTCTACCTTTCCCACCATCTATGTTCCATGACTCTGTCCCAGAGACTCACCGTCTCCCAGGAAGAGGATGAGGTTCTTGGCCATGTGGACATTGGGGGTCATGCTGAGGGAGGCGTGCAGCGCCTGCTTGCCCTTGTTGTTCCAGTACCACGAGTGAAGCTCTTGCTCTGGGAAGAGTGTGTGGTCAACATGTTATTTCCATTTAATTTGATTCACTGTTTGGTGGTTAGACGATAGGCAGCGGTCAATGGGCTCTATCAGGGTTTTTTTCTCAGTTTGAAAGGGAATGATGGTGTAGATTTAGTTTGTGTTTGATTCAAACTGAATATTTTGCTTCAAGCAACTCTTTAGCATTCATCATTCAATATAACCTGTGTTATAATGTTATAATAATATAAATCCTATTAAATCCTAGTTTTTGTATGGAGTGGAGTGCCTCTGAGATCATAATATACATAACTAAGCAAATGTTTACTTTAGCAACTCAAACTCAGATATTTCATCATCATATACAACTTGTATTCTACTTGTATTCAAATTATTTAGAATCATATGATTAAACACAGCTATGTGCTTATTTTAAATGTGCTTTGATTTTAAAGCCAATTCTGAATCAGTTTTTTCCTAAAGCGTATCAATAAGACACACATTAACAAGCTATTTTTGGTTCTGTGGTCGGCTAACCTTACCTGGAATAACGGCCCAAGTCCAGTCCACAGACAGTAACAAAAGTAATCCAAATTTAGCAATGTTTTGTAGACCTGCCATAGTGCTGTCTGTATGTTCAAATAAAAGCGTGCATAACATAATGATGGAGGAGCAATGCTTGTGGCCACTTTATAACCACAGCCTGGGTTCAAAGTTCAAATCGAAAGGCTTCCTGAGGTAGAGAGTGGTAAAATATATTTGCAAACTCATCCTTGTAGATAAATGTATATTCCACATCATCACATGTTGCACAGACTGGAACATATGAATAGAAACATACATAGACAGATATTCTCTGTGTACTCCTGAAGTCTTGGCTGATTTGTTATATGCATGTGTATATCCTGCATTGAGGGGTCAACTAGGGTTAAAATAGTGAGACGTGGTCAAGCCATTTTCAAAATGTTCTTGAACATTATTGTGGGAATAAAATGCTGTTTGATTCAATAAATAGGACTATAAGTGTTTAAAGGTTTAAATTAGTGTGCAGAGAGGCAGAAGACTAGATAACTTTTGTGGCAGCTTAGATTGTTGTATGGCCAAGGGTAATGGTTTATCTTGGTCATGCATTGGACCTACTAGTTGGACCAAAAGTACAGTGCTGTGTGACTAAAAGAGGTACTGTGGCATTGTTATGTTCCAGTAAGCAGTACACTATTTCATTTTATGACTTTAACAAACCTTGAAGAAGAAACTAACCACAAAACATGTTTATGGACATTTATTTTTAAAGAACAACACATTTAAGAAAAGAGGAACTTCCTAAGAACATTGCTATTAGCTTGTTAGAGATACAATAGATGTGTCAGACCATTTGACAACAAGGAACATAAATGATGATAATGTAATAATAATCGAATAGTTTTTATTGTATTATTATAGTTATTATTATAATGGTCTTATAAAATATTTTGGCCTACTGACAATGTTGTAATTACGATAAGGTCAATGATTTATGGCGACATTTTGATATAGCAATTCAAAATACCCAATGACAGGTGTGTGTGTGTTTATGTGTGTGTGTGTGTGTGTGTGTTTATGTGTGTGTGTGTGTGTGTGTGTGTGTGTGTTTATGTGTGTGTGTGTGTGTGTGTGTGTATGTATGTGTGTGTGTGTGTGTGTGTGTGTGTGCTATATACAAGGGCGTCAGTTCGGTTTTAGAAGTGGTGGGGACGGGGGGGACGGGGGTAATGCGATTGTCGACGGGGGGGGGGCGATTGTCAACGGGGGGTTGCGCGATTGTCAACGGGGGGGGGGGGGGGTTGCGCGATTGTCGACGGGGGGCGATTGTCAACGGGGGGTTGCGCGATTGTCAACGGAGGGGGGGGGGGGGGGGTTGCATGATTTAGACTTGACGGTTTCAGTTGAGTATGTGGGGATTTTTTCGGTCGCAATTGGTTTGCACATTTTTAAAAGCGGTGGAGACAAAATTCAAATTATAAATAGTGGTGGGGACATGTCCCCCCCGTCCCCCCCCGTAATCTACGCCTATGGCTATATATGTACACCAGAATTGTCCTATCTCGATATGGCCCTACAAGCAACCATAGATTCAAACTGTTACATGAAGCATTATGTATTGTAAGGTAATACAATAAAACATGATATTACAGGTTGACCTAATAGTATACAAACGTCATAGAGAGCCATAGAGTTACATAAAAATGGCTTTGATGTTATTGTGTCTTGGTAAGAGCTATAGTCGTAAAAGAACAAAATATATGTCACTACTGTATGAGGGTCATACCTGCCCTTTCTTTATTAAATGGGAGACTTTACAATGGCTATAAAGGTTGGCTCAAAGTCCATGTAAATCAAAAGTAATGTGTTTAGAGTTTGTCACACTATAGAAAAATGTGTTATTAACCACCCAGCCAAATTTGAAAGATTTTTAAAAAAAAATAATAATAATTTAAAAAAAATTAGGATTCATCGTGAAAAAATACGCATTATTCTCAACTCTGAGACGCTGGAGGCGTGTCCGCTGAAGGCGCTAAAACATGCTCATTTGCACACAGGGGGTGGAGCTTCTCTCAACTGTCAAATAATAACTGTCAAACTAATACCTGTCAAGCTAATAACTAATACCTGTCAAGCTAATAACTAATACCTGTCAAACTAACTGTCAAACTTGCGATTGAGCGTGACAAGCAGTGACTGCATTCTGGTTGTTAGAGGCGGGGCAATGCTAAGGGGAAGCGCCTACGTCATCATGTATGCTTTACACGGTCTTTAATAAGAAGTTGGATTTTACACATGAGTCGATTAATAATCAACCACCATGTCAGCTAGAGGTGCACAGGTATGTGTGTGTGTGTGGTTGTTAGGCAGATCTTGAGTAACCATAATCTGTATAATATAAGAAAAGTAGAATCGCACAGAATTATCCTTCTGTAAAATAGTGGCTGCGATTAATAATTTTTATTCAGCAACAAATATTTGGGTCAAAAATTGTTTTTGTCAAGTCAAATACACATCGATACATCAAGCAAATCCCTTTTTTGTGTGTTTTTATTATTTTATACGTAACTAACATTTTGTAAAAACGCAGTACAAAAATACAATTACAATATCTGCATATAAAATACATTCATGTATCACTGTCCAGGTAGATTTCCAATGACACATACAAGCTACAGGAACATGGTTTGGAACCTATGAGGTTAAAATAAGAATTCAAACTACTATGCACTTAAATCTAGTCCCTTGATTCATTTAAGAGGTACAGCATCAGAACTGGATTTGTAAACTGTGTTCTGTTCTTTGGTAGGTTGCAGGTGGAGGTCAAAGGTCAACTCTTCGCAACAGGCAGTGGAGTTATACTAGTTATACCTTTGCCTTTACCCATTATTATAATAAACGCCTGCTTGCGATGTCTCGACAGTGAAAATTGTTGTTAGATCGTAAATGATGGCTATTGTAGCGAGTTTCTAAGGTCTCTGAGTCATCAAAAAAACAACAACGCAACAGTACGTTGGAAACTGTAAAACTCCCACACACAAACACACACACACACACAGTGATCTTTGTGCAGCCCACTGAGTGACGGAACAACATTCGCTAGTTCGTCCAACGTGCTCTTGACGTGACAGGGCATTTAATAAGCGCGCTCCCCTCCTTTGGTCGCCGTGGTTATCTGATTGCATGGTAGGCCTACATACTTATCAGTCAGAAGATGAGCGGATGCTTGGTGGCTAATCCAACCGGCGTCCCAGTGCCCCTACTTAACGCGTGATAAAAACGGCAGTTGGAAATTATGGCAATTAAAATCGATAGTGCCACCATTAGGGTGTTTGTGTGTGTACGTGTGTGCGTGTATGTGTGTGTGTGTCCATAACAACACTTATTTTCTATGCCTGGAGGCTGTGTATATGGTTTTTGTTGGTCGGTCAGATGGATGCATGTGTGTGTGTTTGTGTGGAAGAGAGAGCACACACATACATTTTCTATACGATTATTTTCACTCTTGTGCATTAAGCTGCTTTCTTTCAGTCCATAGTGTGGAGACCGTGTGTGTGTGTGTGTGTGTGTTGTATTGTCTGCTGTATTCATCTGTATTGTGTATTGTATGTAAGGTGTTTGGTTTTGTTCCCCATGTCATTTCAACAGCAGCCATAGGATTCCCACCAGTGCCGGCCACAAGCCTGAGACCGGGTGCCAGTGGCCTCCCGAGGCGGCGGCATGTGTAGGGGGACAGTCCTTGTACGGCTCCAGGCAGGCCGCATAGGCCATGACGTGGGCCACGTAGTTCTGCTCCTTGACCCCGTGGAAAAGGTGGGCCATGGGACCCCGGGCATAGATGGCCACGTCCTCTCCACCGTGGGTCTCGGCATCAAGGGGCACGGCCGCCTGCTGCATGTACTCCTCATCGTCTGGGGGAGGGGGGTAGAGAATGGGTTTAACTACACCATACAGCAGGGGGGGAATACAGATAAGAAACCATCCACAGTTTGGTAAATGTATGTGTGAACATATTCAAACTAATTGTTCAAATTGTAATGGAGCTTAGTGATGAAGTGTTAAATCTTTGCATTTCATTAAATAATGCCCCAAATTAGGAACCTGGTGTTATATTTTGTATAAACAAGAATAACCAAGCCTTACTTCATCCCAGGTAGGAATTCAAAATACATTCACCTTAAAAAAATGTACACACATATACGACCACCAGAGTCAAGAGAGCACAACAAAGTCTATCCGTAAAGAAAACAACTGCTAAACCAACGGTAATAGGAAATCTTTCCACAGACTTACCAAAAGTATGAGATACACAATTGTCATATTTCACCCGTGCTTTGAACAGAAAAACCAAATATTCAACGAGTCATTCTTGAACCGCAACGAGGTTATATGATCCATACACATTTTTATACACACTCCAGACATGCAGGCAGGGAAGCATCGCATCTGAAAGACATTAAGTTTCCCCTGCTTACAGTAATCGACCAACGTGACGTTTCCCCTCGTTCCGTTCACATGCACGTAACCGGGGCCGTTGGCGTACAGAATGCTGGTGAAGGGCATCCTGTCATCTGCCTTCTTGGGTGCCAGACCTGACCAAACGATAAAAGGGAAAGATGAAAGTGTGAGGTCGGTGGGCTATAGACACGATATTCATCCAGACCATAAAATGGCCTCCACCTACATTGCATATGAATTCATTAATTTTTAACATCAGCACATACAAAACTTAACTATACTAAATAAGCTCTTTCATGTTCACACTCATTTATTATTATTTGCTGATTGTTAATGGAAAGTTGAATAATTGCACTTAAGTATACATTTCCTAGATTTGTTATTGTTTGTATTGTTATTGATATTTCCTTCATTTTAGATTATTGTGAAAAATGGGACAAAATGTAGCCTACTAATGGCTCTCATATTTGTCAGTAAAACAGGGTTTAACTCCAGTGTGTCCATATTAGTTTCTAATTAATTATGACGGTTAAATGCTGATTATATATTTATGCATACATGTGTGTACATATATTCATACAGATATACAGCCCACCATGTTTTGCCATGCTGTAGACTCTATAAAGAGCCACGGCTCATACCAAAGATGGAGTTCCCTCGGGGTGTGTTCCCGCCAAACGTAAAGACGTGGGAGTGGTCTGCGGTCACCACGGTGAGCGTGTCGGACTCCCGAGTGAGCCGCGAGGAGCGGTGGATGGCGCGGTCGAACATCACAGCCTCTGTCAGCGCCAGCTTGGCAATGCCGTCGTGGTGGCCATGGTCGATTCTCCCTCGTAATGGAACAAGACCATGGGACAGCCAATTAAAAGACAGTCAATTAGAGGACAGCCGATTAGACCTGTACCAGGTACAATAGGCAGGGGGGAAGGATAGTGTAGTGGCTAGGGTGTTCGACTTCTAGCAGAAAGGCATGATCCAGTATCTGATCCCAAGCTTCGCCGCAGTAGCTGACAAAAACACAATTTTACTGAAAAATACTGGAGAGGGGATTTGTTTAACAGATGTATTATTTGGCTAACAATATTATAATTAACATGTTGTTATTTGACACCATGTGTTTTCTGTTCAATTTCCAAAATGCTTTGTATCCAATGGCACATTTGGCACACATTACCGTTAAAACCATTAAAAACACAAACAAAGAGCGGAACAAAACAAAACACAAAAGGGATGGTTCTATTCTTTCTCCCTTTGGTCCACCACCACTCTCACCACTACAGTCACTGGATCTGAACAGAGCAAGCCCACAGTTTAAACACAGCCATGCTGAAACTCATCTTCCACAAACAGGAAGTATCCCCGGGGGTTTTTGCTCAGGATCTGGATGGCTTTCTCCGTCATCTCCACGATTGAAGGGTCGCGCGTGTTGTTCCGAAACACCTCAAACCGCATGTCCTTGGGCTCAAACAGACCTGGAGGGACGGAGAAGGAGGAGAAGAAAGGGTGAAGGGAGAGACGATACAAACAAACGAAAGACAAATACAGTTGAGATGTTCAGGAATGCACAGGGTCAAGTTGGTACTATATAGGACACATGTAGGTCCAGGTCAATTATCAAAACTGTAATACTGTAGCTGTGATGTGATGACAACAACTGTGATGTTTCTCTAAAATATGTTTTTATTATAATCTTTATATAAGGATATATATATATAATATATATATATATATATATATATATATATATATATATATATATATATATATATATATATACATATACATATATATATATATATATATATATATATATATATACTGTAGCTTTGGCTTGTTAACGATTAAGTTATGTGCCATTTTTATTGTGTGTTAGTAATGTCGACATGACGTGTCTTTTTAAAACTGATCGTAAAGTTCAAAGTTGACATGTTTTTTCAAGGGAACCTTATCAAGCAATTCATAGATAAGGTGCCTTAACCATGCGGAGATACTAGATATTCAGCAATATTGAGCTATATGCAAGTGCCAGTGTGTGTGTGTGTGGTGTGTGTAAATTATGTAACAATTTATCTTCTGTAATATGCAGTGTCTGCTTTGATGGATCATTGTTTGCTTGTAAATGATTGGCCCCCGGAGTGTTTTATCCACATGAGTGTGGACTCCATCCTATCTGACGCCATCTTGGAGTCTTATCTGTGTAGTGTTAACTACACAGATACTTCCTTGTACTATGAATCTATGTGGCTGGATGCATGTGTTGGGTTTTTCTGCAGCCCGGTGTGCCCTATGTTGTGTCATGTTGGTCTATACAAATCAAGGCCTTAGTTGTGTAACACTAACCCATGAGTCGGTCAGTAGTTTTCACGTTGATCTCGTCAAACTGCTTCTTGTGCCAAACATAGTGGGACTTCTTATTCTGAAACACAAACAGAATAAAGCATGTCATGATTAATTATGTTATCACCTTGCCTCGTTCAAAGCTGGGCATTAGTCCCAGGTGTGTCATCTCCCAGTCAGTCCAACACCTCCCCCGGTTTCATTACAATTCATTATGTCATAGTCATTATGACAAATTATATGAAACTAAACTATAATACTGTACTATACTACTACTAATATATATATATATATATATATATATATATATATATACTATAGTATACTATACTAAACGAAAAACGAAATATACCTATTTTATGGAATGTAATCTCCTTCTATGAACTGAATTGAATTGAAGAGAAAGGTGAGTCCTACTGGCTTGGCTTTCAGCCACTGATCGATGAGGTTCTTCTTATCCTTGCGGTCCCCCTTCCGGGAGTTGGAGGTAGGGTACTCAGGATCTAGGGTCCCCTTGGGTGTCATGTACATCCTTCCTCCACCCAGAATCACCTATTATGGAGATGGAATAGTATTATTGATAGTGAAATAGTTTTAAAAAATAACTCAACTCTATTACTATTAATTGCAGAGCAAAACTAATGTGTCTTAATCTCAAATCATGTATTTGTCAACAACTTAATTAAATTTTGTGCGAGCATACGTCGATGTCGACGTTGGTGACCAGTTGCGTGGCAATGTCGATGCAGCCGTGGCGATGAGCGCTGGCGGGCAGGTCTGCATCGCTGTACCAGCTGCGGCTGACCGAGTGGGCGTAGGCTGCCGCTGGGGAGGCGTGCTGGACGCGTGTCGTGGTCACGATACCCACTGACTTACCTGAGAAACACACACACACAAACACACACACACACACAGGTGAAGTTCACACAGGTCAGTCGCCATTTTTCTTTTGTATTATTATGTGTGCTGTTAAATAGGCCCCCACAAGCAAACAGAATCAACATATAACACCCTAGCAGCCACCATAAAAAAACTACTTCACGTCAACTCTTCTGTACATTTTCAATATATTAGGTACTAAAAACGAAATACTTCTGAAATTGTACTTTTTCTAGTTTAATATATTGTGCAGTTTTACCCCTTAAAACAGGGGTGTCAAACTAATTTTAGTTCATGGGCCGAATTTGATCTCAAGTGGGCCGGATCAGTAAAACCGTCGCCTAGAAATATCAACACCTCCAAGTCAAGAAGTACAAGTACATTTTGAAAACATCCTGAGATGTCTTAAGAAAAATACGTGCAATTCAAACCATATGAGTTTTTCCACATTCAATCATTCTACTGTCATTACATGTGCATTACAATTTACAGATCACAGTGGATCTACAAAGGCACAAAACGTCACTTAGTCACATGTATTTTGGAACTGAACAACAATATTGTTATTTTACTTCTTTATGATTTGAACAACTTGTCGAGATCTAGAAATTATTTTAATTTTCCATACATTTCCAGTCCTGTGTAGTAATGCTGGCATGACCACACCAACTAAAGTGGAAGCTATTGAGGAAGAGGTTGAGTTATCCCCTGCCTTACAAACCATTTAAAAATCAAAATGAATGATTTTCTGCAATTTTCACACTTTGCAAAGCCATCCAGTGGGCCGGATTGGACCCTTTGACGGGCCGGTTCTGGCCCACGGGCCGTACGTTTGACACCCCTGCCTTAAAAGGAAAGTCGCTAGGTCCTTATCCGATTATTGTTTTATATTCAGCAGATATCGATCATGTTACACTAATTATGGTGGAACCAGGAAGTTGTACAGACCAAGGTAGGTAATTACCACCAAATCACTTTTTACTGATGTGTTAGTCCTTTATGGTACACAGTGTTTGCCAAAATGGCATCACTGACCTAATTCAACGTATGTTGTATGACTCAGTGCTGCCCTTTGGATCCTTCATTCCAATTGCTAGGATGCATTCTAGATAGGTGGCAGTTATAGGAAAGGATACAATATGAGGGAAACATCGAATGGCTCCTCAGTCAGTAGAATTATACTCCATAACACTCTGCATCTCTCAGCTTATTTAGATGTCGAATTTACTTAGACTTTGCCAAGTTAAAACTTTTGCAAATAGTACCGAATAAGGCAAGTTACTAGATAGGAATCAAGGTTATAGGAAGCAGTCATAATAGCTTGGGGATAGCTAACAGCAGGGTTGATAAGATAAAATGTAATTTATTAATCCCAGATGGGAAATTTGGGGTTTGCAGTCCACAACAATTTACTCCACCCTTGTTCGTATTGCTCATTGACTACACCCAAGCTATAGCAGTTAGTTGTCAAGCAGGAGGAATAGAGCAGTGTTAATGGGTAATGGTGGAGTTGAAAAATCTCCTAAGCACTTCCTGTGTAGGATACTCTGATGTATCCTCAGTCCAAAGGCGTTGTGATTTCCACTCTAGGCTGCTTCTATAACTTACTAGCTATTGGCAATAGTGGTGGATACAATGACTCGAGGAGAACATCTGGAGATTTAGGAAGCAACAGCGAACAGAATGACTATAGAACGACTATTGGAACCCACCCTCTATGTCTAATGTTGTGATGGTAGATTTGATTGGAGTTTACTTCCAAAAAAGCTGATTTCAAAGAATATTTGCATAGGCTACATTTGTGTTGATACATGTATCTGGGCATTAGCTCCCAGACCCAATGCGTTGTTTGTACTGGTTTAGCTCCCTCCCTTCCGTATGCATTGAAATTCGTGGTTACAGCTAGACATCGGTCAACCGAGCTGCCCGTTCCCCCCTTAGACTTCCGCCAAATCACAGCTCAAGCACCACTGAATTGTTAGGGTCTTTCTCCAGGCTCTCGTGTACAGCAAAAGGGTCACAAGACAGACTGAAAATCAAGGCTATCTAATGTAATTAGACCACGCTTACTTACTAAGAAACTAAGAAAGTACTAATTCCTGTAACAGTTATGGTTTCATATGTGCTTAGATCTGGTTTCACCTTCATCCTGTCCTCATCTCCCTCCCTGCCAGACCTCTGTCTCTAACCCCCCACTGTTCTTGAGTTGATCAGGAAGCAATTGAGCAGTTGGGCTTAGCATGAATTAACCTCCCTTTCATGTATCAGTCAACCAACAAATCCCCCACAGACCAACACCCAGGTATCACATCCCGCTTGTTGAGAGGAAGTGACCAGTTTTTGATTGGCTGGTTAAAATTATGGTAACCTAATACGAAATACAGGGATACACATTTTTGCATTGTATAGCCTAGAAAAGGTTAGAGGGCCTCCGATAGTCCCGCCCTTGTCATGTTCAATCATGTGAATAAATGTTTGAACGTTACAACTGGACTCCATGGTCTGTTTGGAATATATGGCTCTATACACCTGGAAACTACACATTAGTTTTGAATCTTCTTCATTATTACCTTGTGCTTTAGCGCGCCGCAGCACAGAGTACACCTCGTTCCCAAAGGTGGTGTTACACTCGTAGGCCACGGCCTTAGCACTGAGGCCCACTGTTTTAGCGTTAGCCTTCACCCCACAATGGTAGGCTGTAGCCGTGCTGGCGCTGTCGGCCACCTGTTTGTCCACGCTGTAGGTCTGTTGTAGAAGAGAGAGTGAGAGAGAAAAAAAAATGAAATTACCATAAGATAGACATCAGAGGTATAGCTTAGTTGAGAGAAAAATAGACATTTGAAAGAAAGTAAATACATCAGTGTTGAAGCACAACAGTGGATGTTTACAGTGTTAACAAGAAAATCACAGAAACTATTTTGTAATAATGTCATAGGGGCCTTTAAGACAGGGACGAATAAAAGCATAAGTCTTTGTGTTTCCCTTCTAGTTGACCAAGCCACCGTTAGCAGGGTAACATTACATTACATGTCCACCCAAACCTTAGTGGATACTCAGAATTAACCCCAACATTGAATTTACAGTATGTGTGCTCAAACCTGTAGGGATCAATCTGAATTAGCCATCAGTTGCCATTCAGAAGTGATTATCCAGTTGAACAATGGGTCCTGGTTGGATATTTAAAATGCCTTTTAAACCACCCAACACTTAGCTGAATATAATAAACATCTGATGGGGTTTGCCTGGCTTTGCATGTGTGTAATTTCAGCAGTTTCCTGCCTGTCAGTGTGGAGATGTTGACTTATGCTAAACCTTTCAAAATACCCATGTGTCTGCTCCCACATGAAACAGGGGTACACTCATGCGCCACTGGGCTGGAATGAGACAAGATGGAACTTGTCA
The DNA here is from genome assembly GCA_030340625.1 of Merluccius polli. Lineage (NCBI taxonomy): Eukaryota > Metazoa > Chordata > Actinopteri > Gadiformes > Merlucciidae > Merluccius > Merluccius polli. The sequence goes on along the minus strand of JAOPHQ010004275.1, from coordinate 46,179 downwards.
GGAGAACAAAGCATGCAAATCACCTTCTTTTTCATGGTAAACCGAACTAGTTTTTTTTCAAATTAAAAGTACAATGCATCCCCCCCCCCACGTTCTCTCTTACTTCTTGCTTTTAAGGACATCTCTAGGCATACATCTGTGTTTTTTATCTGCATTTCCAATGAAACAATTAAATGAACAAAAAGTAAAAAAAATACAGTCTGTCTTTGTTTGCTTGTGTTGTCCCACTGTCGCTTGCCACCAATGGGTAAGAAATACTGTATGATGGCCATATCAACCACCAGGATGTACTTCACTAAGCGAAGAAACAGGAGGTCTCTGTGACTTTGTTTTAATGTGCGTTTTGGACGACAATGGAATTCAACTGAACCAAAGTTACGCCACTCTTTGTTGACCGCCACGAAAGACAATACTTGCCAGCGGTTATCGGTCATTCCAATTACGAGGTTTGCAATAAGAAGAAACATAAGTGTGCGCTGGCCTGGCTGTATGCTTTAAAGGTTATGCTTTAAAGGCGCATAGAGTCTAACATTTTTCTGTGGAGCACACTTTTGCACATCACACATGTGACAGAGACAGAGGGGAAACTCTCTCACATGTTCACATATGCATTCAATGCTGTGATTGATTATTTTTCAAACACATCACTTACTTGTCAAATATTTTCTTTTATAATTAACGCCAGACTGCCCCACCAACATAAATTACCACGTTCGTTAGGGTGTGTCAATGTGTGAGCATGCAAGAGTGTTTGTTCATGTGTGTGTGTGTGTGTATGTGTATGCAAGTGTGTTTGTGTGTGTGTGCATGCGTGAGCGCGTGTGTGTAAGTGTACTGCCTGAATTGAACTGAATGTTGAGCGTTGTACAATACATTTATCCTTTTTTGTGTTTTATATATTGATATATAATTGATTGCGTAAAGTAAAATAAATAAAACCATAAAAATAACAATGATGACTAGTAATGTGGGAAAACTTGGTACTGTACCTTAGAAAGAGCCAGGTAGGGGAAGCTGTCCATGGCCAGCACTGTCTCCTCCCCTGACCTCCCCTCCATCTGCCCCTTCAGGATACGTGCTGCTGTCACTGTGGACACGCCCATCCCTGCCAGTGGACCAATGAGAGGCAAGTGAGGATGTGACTCACATAAAAACCACACATTTTGTGTGGTTTTTGGTTTAATCCTTCCCTTGAACTAATACAAAGTCTTGCAGTTTTCACCCAAAATAGAATCTGTTGATTATTTAATGTAGCTGTGGAAATTATAATTAAAGACATAAACGCATGGATCATATCCTGTAAATACTATTTGAAATGAATACTTACTATTTTTTATTATATGATTAGAATTTATTTGTATATATATATATTAGTTTTATAAATCTCACCACACTATATATCCACTGTTTGCCTTACCAGACGTGAAAAATAAATAGTTTGTGTTATAAAAAGCCTTTTTCGCTGAATGGAGGTTTTATATTCTCTTAAATATTCTTGTTAAAAAACACTGAGAGAGACATCTTTGTTGAGAGTATGGAAAACACAGACCACCCACACGTGTGGCTGAGTACATCTGATTAAGAGCAGAGATTCTGGCACCAAGAAAATCTCTTAAATCTCCGCTCAGTTAAACAGCGACCCCCCCCAGATCAAATATTACCCTCGAACCTTACCAGTTGAAATACTACCCCCCAAAGACAATTACTTGCCAAAAGTTTCTTTTAGATCAATTCTGACCCAGATGGAAACTCTTGCTAATTGCCAGAGAAGTCCTAGCATTGAGGATCCTGGAAACGTTACCACTATGGGTTTTACATCTTCCCCAGTTGATGAAAATGATAGGAAAACTACTACAGGAATGCTCCTGCCGCCGAACGATGTCTGCTATTCTGCTAAAAGGTGAATATTACTCTCTCGGAGGTGCAGGGTGTTTGTTTGGATACCCAGCACCCATTGGTCAAGCTAGTGTAGTGTTTATTTTGTTTTTTTTCCATTGGTTTATTTGACAAGGACAGTACTCATTAAAAACATTTCTATAAATGTGTCAGACTTAGCCGGCAGGCTAAGGGATGGATGACTAAAGGTTAGGCTACAGACATTTGGAATTGAACCCAATACCTTTTGGCTGGGACTCCCTAGTCACTACTTTGGTCAAAAGCGTCTGCCTGGTGTCATGACGACCTACCATCTCCCAGGAAGAGGATGAGGTTCTTGGCCCGGTGTTCGCGGGGGCGGAGCTTCAAGGCAGCAGCCAGCGTGTCGCGGGCCTGAGCATCCCAATATGCTGGCTCCTTCTCCCGCTCCTGGAGCGCTGGGCCATGGAAACAAAGAAACACACACATAAGACACAATACATTAAACACACATAAACCAGACACACACAAGACAAGCATGTATAGTAAAACAAACACATCCAGCCACACACACACACACACACACACACACACACACCAATATGAGTGAGAACACACATTGGTGGACACATGTAGTACGCACACACACAATTTAAGGATAAATATATTTAACAACGCAGCAGTCTGTCTTGAGCTTTCCATAGGTAGAAAGTACATGACCACAAAACCTGCATGCACACACACAGACACACACAGACACACACTTTCTTCCGCCGCAAGAACATGTAAGCACGAGTGCACACATACAAGTGGTGAACATGAACGCACGTGTCTCTCTCATTCTTACACACACTCACTCAACCACACATTGCGCCTCGGGGTGGACGAGATCTGACTGTGTGGTTTTTACACAGTTGTCCGCATGACAAGCGCAGCCATTGAGGACTCTAACCTAACAGTGACCATGGGGCCAAATGACAGTTAGCCTAGCGAAGGTCAAGAAACAACATTTCGCCCGCCGCACCACGAAAAAAGAGCACACAAAGTAGTCCATCCAAGTCACACTTTGTAAACAGGTCGAGCTCAAGGAAGAGTACACAAGGAAACAAAGTGAACACACATAGTGTGTAACACACATTGACTTGTATGTGTGGGTATATACATAGACACATCTTCTTCCAACCGCAGACTATAGCGTTTAGCTTGTATTAATACACCAGGGGACATGAAAATACCAAGGCACACACAAATCCAAACGCAAACACACACATGCACACACTCAACTTTTCCCGAAGAAGATACCTCACATCCCACATACTGCGTGTATCTATCAAATATCTATCCTATTGTATTTATCCTTGAGTATTGAGTATCCTATTGAGTCCAACGTTCAAGAACCACTACAGCAATATTATCAATAATAATATTAACACTACTACTACTAAAAATAATGGCTATCTTTCCGTGCGCTCACCTTGGCTGTCCCCTAGGGCCATGTCCAGCAGCAGCAGTGAGGGGCCCAGCAGAAAGAGCAGGAGCCCGGGGGGGCCCAGACTGTGCTGCGTCTGCATCCCTAACCCCAGGAGCCCCTGGAGGTGCACTGGTCACACCTGGCACCTGTGATAACGGGCCAACAGCAGGGCGAGAGACACCGAGTGAGAGCACAAGAGCGAGAGCAAGAGTGCACTGCTGAGACCTCCGGCCCAGCTTTTTAACAGGTCTGCCGAGGTGGTGTTAGAAGGAAGGGCCCGCGCCAGCTCATAGGCTAGGAGCCACACAGAAGTGTGGGTGAGAGAGGGAGAGAGAGAGCAAGAGAGAGAGAGAGCAGGAGAGAGAGAGAGAGGGAGAGGGGAGGGAGGGTTGCGGAGAGGCAGGAGGACGAGGAGGAAGGAGAGCGATAGAAATGAAAAGCAAGAGACGGAGGAAGAGCGGGAAGCAGGAGAGAGAATGGAAATAGAGGAGAGAGGGTGCGAGTGAATGAGAGAGAAAGAGAGAAAAGCAGGGACCACACAAGAACAGTATGAAACTGGAACCCTTTGCTTTAAGTGCTGAAAACACAAACCCCTTTTATTGTTTTAAACAGTTGACTATTTTCTCTCCACCCAAATGTCTGTCTGTCTCACTCTGAAATGTTTTTAAAATACATTTAAATGGTCTTTCGATGTAGCCAATTTATAATGGACTTTTTTTTTATGCCACAGTTAATTCAACTGAGGGGAAATGAGTGGACTTCCCAATTTGTATTGCCATTCGTCATCGTACAAATCCTAATGGTCTCTCTTTCCACTTCTTCTCTACCCCTTGGAAAAATAGACTGAGAAAGGGGGAGAGAGAGGGTGAGAGAGGGAGAGACAGGGAATGGGGCATATAGTTGGGATAATATGATGATTGGGCCATGATGTGCTCTACATTTCATGTAACAACGTTGCTTTTATTTCCAATTTCTTCCCCTTTTCCATTCTTTGCGACCCCAATATTTTCGCCTCGCTCACCAAGTCCACTTGGCTCTTCCTTTGTGGCGAGTAAAAAAAAGCGGAAAACATTTTTCCTCTGTGAGGTAGTGGAGAGTGCCAGCAGAAGACCACAAAAAAAAGTCTCCAAAAGTTTTTTTTTTTTTTCTTCTTCTCTTAAATACGGTAACACTCCCCATTGGATGAGCGAGGTGAGGAAGAAGTCAGCCAAACATGGTACCGGAGGAACCTCTGCTCCTGATGCAAGGATCTCTAACCAGCCCTGATGAGGGAAGCTTCCCCTTTCAGTCACGAAGCAGAGTCCCACCAGATCTCTTCCCGTCCTGCCAGCAGCAACAGCTCAATCACTACCAATGAGGGGAACCGAGCTTTGCTGCTGCTGCTCACATGCGTCTAATCAAGACCACTAGTAAAAACCATGGCAACGTAACCCCCCCCCCCCCCAACACACACACACACACACACACACACACACAAATTATGCTGCCCACACCACATGAAAACTGCACTGAAACTGTAAAAAAAACAACTGAAAAAAACTGTGGCGACATACAAGAGCGCGGAAAGCGTGTTGAGACATGGAGACCGTCCGTTTGTTAGGCGCCTGCCAATGAGAGAAAGGCCTGGCGCTGGGTAAGTCAGTTTGGTCTCGTCCTGAGACAAGTGTAAATACTCTGTGGTTGTCTTTGGTCGCCATTGTGGATTATCAGTCTAACAGAAAAAGACACTTATGTGGCTTTTGTTTGTTGATGCTATAAGGAGTTCCTATGAGAAGGAGATTTACCCTTTGTCACTATGAAACAACTATGAACTATGTTGTTCTTGAATGCTGTGTATTTCCAAAACGAGTCTAAAATACTGAGCATGTAAAACATTGAGCGTGTTTGCAGAATTGTTACCATTGGTTCACTTATTCACATTTGTCTTGCCTATGTTTCATGAATGTCATGAATCAACGAATGTCTTCTGGAATTGAAAAAGACACAAAAGAGATAGAAAGATATCAAAAATAACTAATTGCAAGATGTTGTTTATTGTTATGCTGACGTTAATGTATGTGAAGATTTCTGTTCCACCAACAAAGGAAGTAAACAACATAAAGAAATTTTATTTTTCTTCTGCAAAAGGCAAAGCTTTTGGTCCATTTATGTATTTGTATTCACCAATGTCATACTCTTTCCTGGCAAAAATGTGTATTTATGTGTTTGTTCATCATGCCAAAACGAAAACAACAAAAGTGGATTACAAAAAAACAAAAGATTATAACCAAAGCATTTGTTTGGGTCAGTTCATAGGCTACTTATTTTGCCGAAGTCAAGACAAAACCCACTTAACACTTTCTGAAACTAAGTCATATTGATTTGTTGATGAAAAATGATTTCTTGTAGGACAGCAAAGTATTTGATTTAATGGAGCATGATCATGGGAAGACCTACTGGGAGCACTAACCAAGCATCTTCACTGAGACAACAAATGTTCATGACTTTTATAGTCACATTGTAGGCACAAACATCAAAGGATACTAACACAAACCAAAGATGGGTTCTCACGGTCTGAACTATTTAGGTGTAATATAAGGAAGCAAAAGGTAAAACCAAAAGGGCTTCTCACGGTCTAGACTGGGAGCCACGTTAATAGACAATACACATCTTGGCCACAGTGGTGATTACAAATACAAACATAACAGCTTTCAATTGGAGAGAGGATGGGAGCTACCTCTAGGTGCAAGGACAATTTATACAAAGTGTGTTAAATGAACTAATAATAAAGTAAAGAAGGTTATATCATTTGGTATATTATTTTGTATATTTTGTATATTTATATAATATTGTTAGGATTCATTTTTCCACAACA
>JAOPHQ010004275.1:0-35000 GCA_030340625.1 Merluccius polli | reverse complement strand
GACTTGGGATCGGATCATAAAACATTTATTTATTCCATTGCTATGGACGCGTAGAGCAGAAATAATAAACCCAATGTGGGACCACACGAAGGTGAGGCAGCAAATATAACCATGTCCCCTTTGGTTTTACGCTAACCGGTCTATGGGTCATGACAGAAGCACCGGACCGTGTCGTTGGCTGGGTCCAGTTACACCTTAAAGAAGGCGAAAAATAAATAATAGGAGGTTAAAAAAGAAAAAAAAAGGTTTTCAACTAAATAACTACATCCTCAAGAGATATGTGAACTGTTTAAAGGGTAATATTTATTAGGAGTGGGAGCACACGTTGTGATGATTGAACTGACCTAAGGCAGAGAAATTTCCCTGAGCTATTATGAAAGCAGGGAGTAGCCGTGAGCTAACCTGTCAGCATGTCTAAATATGATGGAGCCCACAAGGCATATAATGCACACACATTACATGTTGTTTCTCTCAACCGTTAGCACAACACTATATTCTGTACCACTAACAAATTGTGACTCACTGACTTACATTAAATAACAATTACTCAATTAATGGACTCACACATCACTGTCATTATGATGACACATTCAACTCATACTCTATCAACACAGTTAGAATGACAATGGCGTGTTTTCTTTTACTTGTACTTGATTTCCAGAACATAGTCTATTGTAATTTGAGGATTGCGCTAACTGTCAAGTATAAGCATATGTTGTGTGAACTGCTGTAGCCATAATTATTCTCCTAATAAAGGGTATATGTGACTGTAATTATAGGTAGGCCCTCATAGTTACCATCACCAAAGTAATACTAGGTTGTTGTCGAGACTGAAGCATACTGAAGTGTTTGTTCCTCCAATTGGGAATGGTGCCGAATGTCCTTTCCAAGCCAATGGCAAATTGTTGCATCTCTCTCTAGAGCAAGTTCCTATCTGAGGATGTTTGTAAGATATTACTGTAGCCTAGCACATTTCACATATAGTGTTGAACAGAATCCGATCATGTTGTTAAATGACAAAGATCATGACTGGCTAGTATAGCAGGTGGACTTGCACCTTCTGGTGGCTGAAAAGTAAAACTTTCTTCACAAAAGATCGAGCAGAACAACTTATTACGGTATGCATGTAGACCTATGTAATGTATTTGCAGATATAAGAGAGACAGATAGATATAATGTTTCAATACAAATAGTACATTTATCAGGCAATAGATAGAAGAAAACATGTAACAATCTAACAACATCAAGTATAGTGTCATATCCGTCCTGACGTAACCCCTCTGTATTCAGAAATACAGCTCATAGTGTCCATTTTTACTGTTTTGTGACACATACTCACAACATACGTTCACTGCACTGTAAAAGGAAATGAGAATGATTGAGGCAAAGACACATTTTCTATGATCAAAGAAAAAGCTAAACTTTTGTGTGTGTGTGTGTGTGTGTGTTTGTTATAGTTTGTGGTCTTAGCTTCTTAGTGCTGTTTACTCCAGTCTCGTCCCTCTAGTCTGTTGACAGAGCCACATACACGAGGATGACCGTACGTCTAGCGTCTGACATCTGTCATCACTTTTATTTACATCTGTCTGTCTAGCGCCAAGCTGCCTTCTCTCAACCCCACCGTGAAAACCACAGCATGGGCTATGCTGGGAAAGTCGTCAGTGGTTAGTGGTTCTAACCTTTTAACTTGCACAGCGTATCCAATGGTGGCTTGTTTAAGCAATCTGATCAAAAAATGTTATCATTGGATAAATCACTGATTTAATGTGATGTGGTAAGGCGATCATGATTAAAATGGCCAGCAAATGTCACATTATTTTCTACAATGTTGAGTATGTTTGAGACGGCAAGGCTAGTTAGATTTTATATTTCTAACCCTATCATCAAACTTCTTCAAGTAAAGCAAGTTATCTGTCATAGAACTCCAAATAACTCTGTCCAAATGACAACTTTTGTAAGTACTGTCTTGCCCAGCAGACTACTTGTGATGATGTTTCACATCATTATGACCAACGACCAAAATAGGCACCATACTTTAAAAGTTAATGCTACATAATGATGTAGATGCCTGCTTCATGACTGGATAGAGCAAATACAAACAATTCATGTATTTATTCATTCATTTATTACCCTGTGCACATAATGGAAGGAGACTGTAAGTCTCCCTGTCCTTCGACTCGCTGTCCTTCGACTCGCTCTCCTTAGGTTTTCTCAACAACAGTTCATCCGATCGACTTCACAATTGACAGGTGTATTGCTGAGGACCCAATGAAGTGCAGCGTCGAGTGTTAAGTTATTTAGATGAGTGGTTCTCGAGAGCGCTGCAAGCAGCAACACCGGAGGCCAAACAACCAGCCTGTTGCGAACAGGCACGTTTTACACAGGCACTGCACTACTTAATTCCCAAAGGGAAATTCTGGTGTTACAGCAGCAAATAACCTTGTAAGACCATCCAGAGTTTGCGTTTCACAATAAATATCAGTCTGGCCTTGGCTGGGCAGCAATTGATTTCCAAATATGGCCACGGTGTTAAGTTGTTCAAAAAACGTATTAATAAAAAACTAATTGAACTTTAATTTTCTAACATCGTTATTCAGTCTATTTCGGACAATAATTAAAATAATAATATTATAATATAACAGCTTTGACTATCACTCACTCACTCAGTGACTCAGTGACAGAGTGCCACGGATATATGGCTGTCCTGCCGATTGATACACTTTCCTTGGGCGCCGCCAATTCGGCAGACTGTGGCACTCCTTGGTCGTCCCATTCCCTCCCCTGAGCACTGATTGGTCCTCAGACTTGAGGCCAGACTGATCTGCAGAGAAACAGAATGTGAACTTGCGAGATTGGGATGGCTGGCAAAAAACTAGTCTCGATTTCCAGTCTCTCTTGTGACACCGTTGACCCTAACAATCTGGGCAGGCCAATCGGGTGGCACTTGAGCTGTGATTGCGTGGATTGGTCTTGACAAGAGTCGAAAGGGCGGAACGGGCAGGGATGGACCAATGGCTGGCTGCAACACAAATCTGATGGCAAACGGAAGTGAGTGAGCTAGACTGGTAAAAGCAAGGCATTGGGTCAGACTAGCAAAAACAAGACTAGGTCAACACTTAGCATGTGGCTGGACTGTGAATCCGTCCTTAGCTCTCGATTACCTTACCTTTGCACCTTAACATACACACTGGTTTACAATCCTCTCTGTGCTGCTACCCATACTTGTTTTTAGTTTTTAGTATTTAATGCTGGCCTACTGACTTAAAATTGCACTGTCTTGCCTTACTTCTTTGCACCTCACCAAACCATACCTGTCACCCTTATCACACTGCCTCAGCACATTCATGTGGACCTTGTTTGTTTGTTGTCTGTTATTTAGTATCTTTCTCTTAAGTGTCTTTACCATTATTGTCTAGTGTATAGTATCTTTATTTTTATTTGTTGATTGTATTCCTAGAAACTTCCTTTTTGCAATCCTGCTTGTTGTATGTTGTATGTGTATGTTATGTGTGATGTATCTTTGTCTCTAAGCTACTTGGACCCTGAATTTCCCCTAGGGATAAATAAAGTTTTTATCTATCTATCTATCTATCTATCTATCTATCTATCTATCTATCTATCTATCTATCTATCTATCTATCTATCTATCTATCTATCATTAGACAGAGCGCTTGGAAAGGCTCTCTGTATGTGCCTATTACGAAAGAGCAACGCCCAATGAGGAAACAACCATCATCACTCACTCCGACTCATGATGTAACTCTATCACTCATTCACTCACTCACTCACTCACTCGCTCACTCACTCATTCGCTCACTCACTCACTCACTCACTCACTCAGTGACTCAGTCACTGACAGAGCGCCACATAGGGCCATCCTGCCGGTCTAGCCAAAATGAACATGCAACATTGCAAATCAAACTAGGTGAAAACCTAGTATGTGGCTGGACCGTGCAACAACAGCAACCACGTCATCACTCACACCGACCAGTGGTGTAATTCTATCGCTCACTCACTCACTCACTCACTCACTCAGTGGCTCAGTGACTCAGTGACAGAGCGCCACAGATATAGGGCTGTCCTGTCGGTCCAGCCAAGAGAATATCAAAATAAACAAAATAATTTAAAAAATACAAATGGTATAAATGCTTTATAACTACTAATATACACATATATACACAATGCATATAATAAAATAAACTAAGGTAAAAACCACATAGGTATGAGTGGGATTTGAGCAGTGGTGGAAAAGTCCAGGTTCAGTAAGTGAAAGTCCTGTCCTGGGTTTGCTGAGTCCATAGAGCCTGTAGTGGACTGGTGCTCCTCAGGTCCAGGTGGTTGACCTCAAACACTGGGAAGGACTTTTAGTCTTTTCTGAAACCTGGAATCTCCTCCTCAAGGTTTATTATGGGACACATTTCTGAATTACGTTTTGTTCTAGTCAATTGGATTAAAAGACTAAATGTACACGCAGGTATAGGCCTGTGTTTATTTATCAATGTATAAAGTACTATTATATAAAATGTGCTATTATAAACCCGAGATAGATAGATAAATAGATAGGTGGTCTAGGAACCTTCAACATGTAGTTCCTACGGCTTTGTTTCAAGCCGGACCCGTTATGCACAGGAGCACCGTGGGAGTTTGGTTGTTTCGCGCTGAACTTGTTTCCTAAACCTTATTGTTACTGTTCTTAAAATGGATATTCCTGGCAAGTATTTTCTTATTTGTAAACCTCATATAATATTGATCTTATGTACTTTGTATGTGTTACCTACTTCTGAGTCACACGGCTAGTTGAGGGTAAGGGTAATAAAGTAGCTAGCTAACCAGTGTTTCCTAGAGCTATCGCTAACTGTATGTACTGTATTATGTCTCTATTACTGTATGTACTGTATTATGTCTCTATTACTGTATCTACTGTATTATGTCTCTATTACTGTATGTACTGTATTATGTCTCTATTACTGTATCTACCGATTAATGAAAGCACACTGTCCTAATCAAGATTCAAATGTACTTCTCCAGAAAACAAGAACAGTTGCCTAAATCAATAGACTTCCCCATCCGTGTCAAACCAGAAGTACATTTTCCACATTACTGTATGGCTCCAGATATAAACATTTCCACAGCCCGCTGCCTTAGGACTAAGTATTGTTCTGGTTGTTAACAGAATGTGTATTTGTATTGATTATACTAAAAATCACACGTGATCCCATCCGATTAAGTTTTTTCTTTTTCTTTGTGTGCAGTCTTATTGGTCCATATTCAGGCTAACCCAGGCACTGTTATGATGTGTACACTCCAAGAAAACGATTATTATCCAAACAATGAACATATTTCCTTACTCTTTCCCGCAGGTCCAAATAAGGACAACATCCGTGCAGGATGCAAGAAATGTGGCTATCGTAAGTGCATCTAATAACTTATAAACAATCGGTTATCTTTAGTTGTTTTTTTTTACCACACAGTATCATTTGGACTGTTGTCGTGTGTTTTTCCAGCGGGTCACCTGACGTTCGAGTGCAGGAACTTTGTGCGCGTGGATCCCCAGAAGGACATCGTTCTGGACGTGAGCAGCACCAGCAGCGAGGAGAGCGAGGAGGACTTGCCTGAAGCGCCCCGCGATGACAAGCAAGGTCGCAGTGGACGCTCTAAAGGTCAGCATACATAGAGTGAGATATGGACCGGTGGTTCCCAACCTGTTTGAGCCCGTGACTCCAGTTTTACATCATTTTAACCATATCAACATCTAGCCTTGAGATGAACCTCGTGAGGCTAGATGAATGTCATTTTGACATTTTTGGAAGAGGCTTTCAACAGAGGCCAGACTGATCTGCAGAGAGAAACAATGTGAACTTGTGAGATCAGGATGGTCTCACGAGGCTATCTGCCAGTAACGTCAATGTACTCGTGAATGTATGCACGTTGAGCCACACTAGGGTGCTCTTGGATACAAATCATTAGGCAGCCTGTTTATTTTTATTTTTTTAAATGCCCCATTGAATATCTTCATTGCTAAATTATACATTAGCAATCTCATGCAACCCCATATGCAAACAAAAAGAAAAGCCATAACTCTTATCCATTCTTCATATCTTTGGCAGCTTCCCGTGACGACGATCGTAAACACAGGCGGAAGAAAAGCAGGGATAGAAAATCAAGAAAGAGGTAAGCTGCTTCCAGTGTTTGTTAATGTTTGTTTATTTATTGATCAAAATTACAATTTTAAGTAATTTCTATGCATTTAATCAATCTCTCTCAAATGTATTTCTGCCCTGCTTGAATCTCTCTGCTCCGTAGGTCTTGTTCTTCATCGAGTGATGATGACGAAGGGAAAAAGAAGAAACGGAACAGGTCCTACTCATCGAGCGACGAGGAGAAGAGGAGGAAGGACAAGAAAAAGAAAAGCCATAAAAAGAAGAGCAAAAAGCACAAGCGGGAACATGAGAAAACACAGAAGAAAAAGCAGAAGAAGAAGAAGCAGGAGTCTTCCTCAGACAGCTCCAGTGCTTCCTCAGACAGCGACTAAGACTGTTGAACTTTGAGGAACTTTTATATTCGAGCATGTTGAATTCATGACCCACTCGTTGCATACATCTGCAAAGATGCCATGTGAGGAAAAGTGATCAATTCAGTCCAATTTCCCCAACTGAGGGAATTTCAGTTGGGATGTGCAAATTTCTGCATTATTTTCTATCAAGACAAACTTGAGTGTTACTTCGCTTACTATGAATTTAATACAGCATTCCAAAGCATTTTAACCATGTTTTAGTTACGATGCATACATCATGTGTGGAAACAGTTTTGATCCATATAAATACACATTTGACGTGATTGTTGGCCAATATGTTAACTGTCGGTGTAATTTGATTGTAGTGCTGAACAAGAACTTCGCTCTCGCAAACCTAGGCTTCTGGGTCCCTCCTTTCAATGTCTGTTCTTTTTTTCCCTGTTTTTTTCATCTTTGTTCCATCTCTGCCTTCAGAAATAATAGTTTTCCTTGTCTGCTGGCTACAATATTTTGCATCGTGTATCATAGGTCTTATGTTACATAGGGTCCATGATACACACTGTCTGGTCTTGGTTGTGAGCTGAACTCTAGTGTGTATTCGTAATACAAATGAAGTATGATGGCAGAAGTTAGATGGCATAGGATTGGTTATCAGTAAACAATCCACTTGCTGTAACCAGTCGTCCCCTATGTTAATTAATCAGAGGATGGCTGCAGTACTACGTATTAGTACTATTTATTATTGTAGAAATGCGGCGTCCTTTATTTGCTGATATTTTTTTTCATTTTTGCGTGCATAATCTGGAAAGCAGCCAATACCCCTCTGAGTAATAAAATGTTTGTTTAATTTTAGTTTGATTTAATGATATTCATATATATATATATATATATATATATATATATATATATATATATATATATATACTGTATATAGTACTAATACACAGTCTAATAAGTAATCACCATACCCTCAGAGGAGCTCTGGGCCCCTCTAGTGGTCGACAGTAGTAATGCACTACATCTGACAGGCCAAGAGGAAATGCACCGCAAGAAAGCATGCTGAGATAAGTTATTTATACAAGGTTCAAATATTTTTATACCATTCCAATGAATCCTGATGCCAAAACCGGAAAATATGTATCTGGCATGCAATATACATGTACTATTTTCACTATTTAGGAGACAATTTTGTTCAAAGCAATGTACAATGTGTATGGATGTGACAGTGAATTCAGATACATTTAGTTGAGGAGCAAGTAGAGGTTAGGCATCTTGCTGAGGGATGCCTATAGGTATATTGTGGACATTGGGGATCAAATCTAGAACCGTTTGGGGACCAATCTTTTTTTCTATTCCATTTATTTAGTACACATATATTCACTAGTGGTTTGAAGCTGACTACCACAGTGGAGCCTGGACAGCTTGTGAGCCCAGGCAGGTGGCTACAGGTTGGCAGTGAGGCTGCAGAGGAACAGTATGAAGATAACATTATGATCTCTTCTGCAATACGGAGGTTTGAACTGACAATCACAGAACCTGCCAAGTCAAGAAATTTCAAAGTTAATTACACAACTTTTACAAAGGGGTTTATTTGGGCCTTGCCAAAAAATAAAATAAATTAGATAAGGTAAGAGGCGAGGCTTTTTGGATGCCCTTTCTGCTCTGTTCAGTGCGGGCTGTGATACAGGTGTTTATAAAAGGGCCCATTAACTTCTTCTTGCCTCTGGGTGTGGCACCTGATCCAAATTCGCAGACATCTTGACAGCTCCCATGCATGACAGCAGATCAGATGACAAGGCTTCTCCCTCTCCTTATCTCTAAAAGTCCAGAGGGCGGATTTATAATGTTTTTAAAACACAACATCCAATCTTCAATTGGCAGAAAGTGTACAGTGAATAGATTATGTGTTGGAAACTTCTTGGGCCTGTCAAGATTGAGATTATATTAAAAACAATGGACAAAGGACTTTCTGCAAGTGGAAGACTGTGTTTAGGCTCTCCTTTGTAAACCATGTGTTTTTTGAACTTAAAACAACTAAGTTTGAATTAGGTAACCAAAGTTGTACTCATGACTCCCTTTAAGACATTGAAATGCTGTAGAGTGCATCACAATGCAGCCGGCCTTGTAGTACCAGAGTAAAGTAAAAAACACATGAAAGTAGAAAGAGTCAATAATTGTCCAGATGGAAAGAGAATGCATGGATACAGACAGAAATTAAAGCAACGAGAGAAGCCTCCATGAGCAGGAAGCCAATGAGCAAACCATATGTTCCTCTGCATAAGACAAATAATAGCTTTGTCTGTTTTCAACAGCTCATTGGCTTTTATTGAGCCCGTCGGGCTGCATAGGTAGGCAGAGAGAAAATGAGCCTCCATCGAGCCATAGAAATGAAAATGAGACGGTCAAAGTCATCTATTAGAGAGTTTTGTTGCGGAGAAGAATAAATTCCCCCCACCACCCTCCCCTCTCTCTCTATGCAGCCATTACAGGAGCAAGAGCCGTGACTTTTTATCCCCCAAAGAAGAAGAGAAACGTTGCCAAAGAACGCGGTAAAAACAAAATGGATCATTGAAATAAAACCATAGAGCTAAACGATCTTCCTTTAAACAGTAGGGGCCATTCCATTTTTTTTCCATAACTTTAATCTTGGTAAGTGATAACATATTGCCATTTTGTTTTTATTTTGTTATGTTTGTCTGTTTTCAGTTGTTTTCAAGTATTTCAGTTCCCGCCAATAATGACCCCTGACAGCTCCCATAGTACAACCGAAGTGAGAGTACTAGTATTGACCAATGAGCACAAGGGTGCCCCTTTTCGAGGGCACCCCTCATTTCAAACACAACTCTTCCCTAACCCTAAATCGTCCGCCACAGTAGCATAATATCTTTCCCGAAAACAAAATGAAAATCCCTTACGCGGCACTTTGGTGGGAGCAGCCCAAGCTGAGAGATGGCGCCGGTGTTGCGCCCGTAACCACTGTTGAAATATTATTTCAAAGGCATGCTGCCGCTGCTGCATCGCATGGGAGTGCAGAGAGTACTTCGCACCAGGGCCAAAGGGTGGGGGCAGGTTAGAGGCTATACATTCACTACCAATTTAGGTCTTGAATTTTGACCCCACAACCAGTCCTTCTTCGCCATTCTGGTTGATTGACCTCTCGGATAAACAAGACAGCAGGCTCCATCACCCCGTGACCCCGTCAGAGAAACACAAGCTGTAATAAATACTCCATAGCTGTACAGGAAGCGTGTTCAACAGTCTCTCTCCTGGGGTGAAGGAACAGGCTTCGGGGTGAATCTGTGTTCACGCCGGTCCATGAGAGAGAGAGAAATAGAGAGAGAGAGAGAGAGAGAGAGAGAGAGAGAGAGAGAGAGAGAGAGAGAGAGAGAGCTGTTATTACCGGCCCCCGGTTTCTCTGGGTTCCCAGTCAGAGCAGCACTTGTATATATAAACCTTGAGGTTTGTGAGGAATCCCTGGGCTGACTGGGTGGCTCTGACCAGGGAATTAGCGCGGGGTCACACTGGAGCACGATCAGGGCAGCGGCGCCACAAGCCAACCTGCGCTGGCCCGCGGGCTTCCTGCAGAGAGGTGGGGGTGGCCGGTGGTTGGTAGTGAGGACAAGTTTCCTGGCCCCGGGATGTGGGTCAGCCAGAACATAAGATGAAGCCTTGATCTCATGAGATTCCTGATTCCTGGGACGTATTCCTTCCCTCTTCTCGCATGGCTTTGTTATGTTGTTTTAACACTGTTGATCCTTTAGTGAGATCAATGGCGTTGGAGTTGTGGATTACTTTGAATAGCAAGGATTTGCATTTCTTTTTTTTTTTTTGGAGGGGGGGGGGGGGGGTGTACATTTAAAAACAGGCAAGGAACAGGAAAACGTTGGATGTGTAACAACGGCTAGAGAGGGCTGCCAAACACCCCAGATAAAGTGTGATCATAGCGAGAGACAGCTGATGCAATACATTGCATTTGCACTTGTGAAGGCGTCATGTATCACATGATTGCCGTTGTTTTCTATTGCATCTGCTGTCATTTGGAATTGTATGTCATGCCACCACAATCTCATTCCCAGACCACGGTCTGAGACCCTTTCTGGCCATCATGGTCTTGTACACACTTACATACACAAATATGTATACAAGCGCATATTATACACGATACAGTGACCAGCCTTCTGCTTGTGCGCACTGCACAGCTGTCAACAGGCCTTCCCTGTTGGTCTGCATAAACCTTCATCATCCTCGCTCCTCTTTACCTCATGGTCTTTCTCCCACTCCTCTTGTTCCTTTTGATATTGGCTTCATCCTTCAAGGCATGTCCCTCAGCAGTCCAGGAGAGGGCAGGAGTGGCACTGCTGTGGACTGTCACACTAGGAATATATATACTGTATATATTAGAGAGGGAGCGAGAGAGAGACAGACAATCAGAGAGAGAGAGAGAGAGAGAGAGTACTTTAGTACTTGTGTGTCCCAGCAGCCTCAGCACCATGTCGACTGGCTCCAACCTGAGCTGTTTTACATCGTCCCCCAAACATCAGACACATGTGGCTTTTTGATGGGAGGCCTGAGATGACAGAGGACATGTTGTCATCTCTGTCTTGGGGACATCTGCTCACTCTCACTCCACTTTTAGTGTTCTTTCCAGCCCACATTTATATGGAAACTGTTTCATGATGTTTCACGCGCGTGAGTGTATGTGTGTCCATGTATGTGTGTGTGTGTGTGTGTGTGTGTGTGTGTGTGTGTGTGTGTGTGTGTGTGTGTGTAAAAGAAAAAAAAGATTTAAAACGAGGCACATTGCTCCGACATGATCCAAAAAGGTTATTTTTTGTTCTCTATTACATTGTCTCTGGTCATAGGGCTCATTTCTAATTTAAGGAGACGATGGTCTTAGAAGATGAGCAAAACAATGCTTCACTTGCCCTCACTTTTCCAGCAGATGTTCTCCAAGGTGGTTGGTCATCTGAGTCGTAGGTCCCAAATGTCACTCTCGTCCTGTTTGTTCAGGGAGTGCTGGTTAAATCAGTACAATTATGTGATTTATAGACCTATACACCCACACAAGATGAGATCATGTTGAGCTGTCTATGTCTGTATGCATTTCATTACACAACCCAAGCTACATACAGGTGTAAATAATACAGATATGTGTATGGTCTGTATATATTTACACATATAAAACCATTTTATTGCAGTATGTTCCTATTATAGATTATATCATGGTTCTTAATCTGGTTATTAGCATCATGATACACTGATTAGATTGAATTAACTTTAGATTTACATCTGAATAATGTTTCCTTTGTAGTGAAACTGGGTCATTGCAATAGCAACCAATATATTATGATATACACACAAAACACGCGCAAAACACACGACCACACACACACACACACGGAAATGTATGCAATGTTCCCACTTAGCCTATCCAAAAAAAAAAAAGGTTCACAAATTAAAAGGACAAATTAAAGGAATCTTCTGAAATACATACCGTATATGGATATTATATATTAGTGTTTTGTAAAATGTTTTTGTGTATTATATATTAGTATTGTGTTTATAATACAAAATCAACCTAATAACTAGTGACTCTGTTCCACACACACACACACACACACACACACACACGCGCCTTTAATAATACTTTACAGCACCAGGTATGGCGATGTTGTGATTTGGTTGTGATGGGTTGTTTGTGACACATGATCGCCTCAACAGAGACAGTTTGATCACAGTCCGGGTGCAGCCTCCTGGTCTCCCTCTAGTGGACGGTGGTGTGAAGACCTTTGAGAGTGGAGCAGGTGTGAGAGTAAGCAGCTCTCAGATATGCTTCCTCTGGGTTATTTCATGTGGCGTTGCTTTCTATTAGCATTCACATCGCCAGGAAGGGCGTGTATCCTTCCACGTTAGATGGAATGCACAACGCCACTGTGAGATAGGTAAACATCCGTGCACGCATGTGCGCGCCCACACACACACACACACACACACACACACATACACACATGTACACTTGTGCGGACACACACGCACACACACTCTCTCTCTCTCTATCTCTCTCTCTCTCTCTCTCTCTCTCTCTCTCAGATATACTCTTTTTCACACACACACACACACACACGCACTACTCAACGTATTTTGGGTACATTTTGTTTCAGGCCTTATAGACACACATTCTCACAAACCTGCCATTACCTTCTCTGCAAAAGCATTCCAGACAAAGGTTGAGGCAGAAAGGTATCAGGCCTCCTATTGATGTAATGGTGAAGGCCTTGGGCTGTGTTAGCTAATGGATGCTATTCAGTACTACTCAAGAACATTGTCTCTCTATGCCCAGGATCATCCAACAGTTTCCAATGCAAATGGGAGTCCTTTATCGTCTGGCGGGTGGTGGAGAGTGTGTGCCTTTGTGGAAGAGAGTGTTTACCAGCAGTAGAAAAGTAACAGCAGTGCATTACTATTATGTTTTTTAACAGGCCACAAAGAGACTTAGTGTTTATTAGAAACGTCATTAAGAGCAGGAAGACTGCAGACTCTAGGATATTTATTGTCTGCGCTCCAGTCAGTATATATAAGTAAGTATTTATTTTGTGAGGAGGTTTTTTCTTCTTCTTAAATGTATGCAATAGCCTTAGAATATAGCCAGACAACCACATCCACATTGTATTCTCCCAGAAAACAGCAGGTGTCTTACCAGCAACTACTCTTATAGTGTTAATAAGTTGTAGCGGTCAGATGAAAGTTTATCCAATGCTGGGGATTCTTGTAAAAATTAAGAAGCTGTTTAAGTAATGGACTGATGAAGCTCAGAAAAGAGAAAGAGAGAGAGAGAGAGAGAGACAGAGAGAGACAGAGAGAGAGAGCATGCATGTGTGTGCATGTGTGTGTCTACCAAAAAGGTTCCCGAACTGCTAGAGTGTCTGGCACTCACCAGCGTGTTGTTTTGGGTCAGACCGGGGAGTGTCGTCATCTTTCATTCACGACTTCAAACAGAAGCCGTCCCATAAGGATCGGTAAGAAGGTAACTCACCGTAACCAGAGATGTTTTCACTGTACTTCCCTCCTGAGATTGGTTACAAGCATGCCAGCGGTGGATGGGGAAAAAAGGCACTTCATGGACGGACAAAAGACAGAGAGAGAGAGAGAGAGAGAGAGAGAGAGAGAAAAGCACATAGAAAGAAAGTCAAGATGGTCAAGAGGTAGATAAGAGAAAGAGAGACTTGCTGGATTGGTCTTTGGTCTGAGATGCACGAACAGAATATCCCACAAAAACATACAGTTGCAATATGTTTGTGTGTGTGTGTGTGTGTGTGTGTGTGTGTGTGTGTGTGTGTGTGTGTGTGTGTATGTGTGTGAATTTGACATGTTCCAATATAATATTACATGTTCCCAATTTTAAAGACATACATATACATAAAAAATAAAACAAAATAATTAGTTACATCAAAATGTTACTAATTCAAATGAACAATATGTGTTTAAAAATCACTGTCTACACTCAATGTAGTTTTATATCACACAGATGAATTGATTCATACTGTCACTGAAATGTGCGCATATAATCTTTCCCAACAATTAACATCACCAGCATCACCCTGGTGATATTGAACATTACATATATTTACTGGCACATTGGGCTTGGGTACACAAAGCACATCTCTAATGGAACAGGTAGCAGTGTTTAGATGTACTCATGAGTTTGCTGAGGTCACTCTTCCCACTCAGCAGCAGCAAGAGGATTCATATGTATTTATGAATGCTGGGAACAGAAGTCAGTGGCTTAGTTACTGGTAAGATGAATAAAACTGCTGCTGTCAACAATACAAGTTACAAAACGTTACAACAATAAAAGTTTCATATTCATGTCATATGATCTTAAATTATTTTACTTATTACTTATTTTTGACAATGTATGTGCAGTTTCTACAGTGTAAGTTATTAAGCCTTGTAAAGTAAATTGACCTTTGATTTGATCATTCTTCAACATTTAAACTTTCTGCTTAAATGAATCAATGTAATTATGGATGTCTTGTAGTTTCGATGGCTGTATCAACTCATGCCAACTGTAGTGTGGGCAAGGTAAGACTGGTAATAACATAAAAGTGGCAGAATAATCCCAACATTCATCAGAGTTTATCCTAAAAATATAAGCGATAAAAAGGGCATCTTGTAATAAAACCCCCTGGTCAACAATCAGATGTACCAAACAAAATCAGGTTGTCTGCTCAGGCTGCGCAGGGTGTCATGTGATTTATTACAGTTTGGACACCTTATTTCCGGTGGTTTATAACAGGCCGCAGGTTCAAAAGCCTCTCGGTCTCACTTTGGATTTATGTGACACATCAAGCAGCAATATATGCAATATTTATGCTTTTGCTCTCTAAACTAATGAAATATTCCCATTCATCTGCCAACGTTTTCCGTTTCCTAGCTTTTTATTTATTTTCTTTTTTGTTCTCTAGGGCAATTAAAAGTCAAATTGTATATGACTCAAAAAAGGACCCCCAAAATTTGATTTAGCATCTGGCGTTCTTGCATGATATGTTATCTGTCAGGTATATTAAGTTAAAGAAAAAAATAACATACACACACACAAATCATTTGTCAGGCCAAAATACATAAACATGTTCTTACCTGTGGTAAATCTTGTGCCAACTGTCTCTAATAGCTCGCTACAAGGCCAAGTGCATTTTAACAGGAGCTAAGATTAGCCGTGAGGTGTCAGTTGAATGTGACGCTAAATACGTGCAAACAGTTTCCAAACCGTCCCTTACGTTGGCACAACGTGGCGACCCACTCTGTGAGGAGAAAACTGTTTATTTTATAAATGACATTGGAAAAGAGGTACAAAAATGTAGGGAATAAGAGGACGAGCAGATAGTTGTTCCAGCGTGTGTATTGCTTGAATGTTTTAGAGTGTGACAGTTCACTGAGTTTCACTTTGTACTTGGGCAACCAAAACCACACACACACACACAGTGACATGAAGCAATTTACAATGAAAGACAATGACGCCACCAGACTTTCTCTCTCTCTGTTTAGCTCCATCTTTTTAGAATCTCTCTCTATATGTAGATACAGATATATTCAACGTCAGTCAAGAGTGTAAGGTAATTGTTTGTGTAGTGAGGGGCTGGGGGTGTAGCTCTGAAAGGCACTGTGTTGCTGTGATTGATTGATGGAGGAGATTGTTTTGTGGCCTGGGAGCGAGGGCATTCGCCTCTCTCTCTCTCTCTCTCTCTCTCTCTCTCTCTCTCTCTCTCTCTCTCTCAGCGGATTACATCAATCAGCATTTTGAGTTATGTCGATGTCTTGAATCCAGCCTTATTCTTTTCCTTGTTAGAAAGAGATTTTATTATTATATTTTAGCAATTTTATTTATCATCGCTTATTAATTCAGCACTGATTGCTGCTGCTGATTTACTTTGTTGTATAATTTGCTTTCCTTTACATAGTTCACTAAAAGATGTGCTGCTGGTCATTTTCTAGATACAATTCTATTATATTACACATCTTAATCGTACCACAGATTCTGTTCACCTTCAAACTCGGAAAAGCAAGTGCCAAACATACGTCCTCAAAAAAAGTGCAGTACACTCGACACTTTACTTAAAAGAGAATTACTATGAGACAACTTCCATTCATATAAAAATACAAAAAAACGGACCGTTCCAAGTATTGATTTGCAGGGGGGCCCTTCCAGAGCCAGCCTACCTATCCTAACGCTGTTGGCTTTTATGGATGGCCACCGTTGTTTATGTAATGTCTGATGAACAATATAAGCTGATGTAATTCCCCTTTCCCATTCTGCCCCTGTCGCCATAAAAAAAGCAAAGGGAACCGTGAGAAATAAGGAGAAAGGACCAGACAAGGTTGAATAGGAGAGAGAGAGAGGGGGGGGGAGGAGGGTAATGGATGGCCGCTGTGTGCGTTTGTGTGCGTGTGTGTGTAATGCAGATCTTCTTCTGACTGAATGCTTAGCATATCTAAATTGAGTGTGTGTGTGTGTGTGTTTGCGTGTGTGTGTGCATAATGCAGATGCTCTCCTTAATGCATATCTGAATTGTGTGGTTGTGTGTGCCTGGACATGTGTGTCTGTGTTTGCCTGTATTAGTGTATGTATTAGTGCATGAGTGTGCGTGTATGTGTGTGTGTGTGTGTTTGTGTGTTTCGGCATGTTTAAGTGCGTGAGTGTGAGTGTGTATGTGTGTGTGTGTGTGTGCATTTCTGTGTGTGTGTGTGTATGTGTATGAGCATGTGTGTGTGTTTGTGGTGTGGGGGGTCTGTGGTGCTACACGGCCTTACATGCTTAGTTGGCTGCGTCTCTCTCTCTCTCTCTTTTTCTTTTCTCCAGACTTATTCCCAGAAGAGACAAGGCTCCTACGCAAACTGGACTGACGATGAACAGGAAGGGGAAAAAAGTATGTTATTGTGTATTAAGTCAATTATAATATGTCTGGAGGTTGAGCATAATGTATCGGTGAATCATCTCCTGAGAGAGACATCAGGAGCATTTAGAAAAGGTCAGTTTGTCAAGGTAATTGAAGAGCCCAAAACATTTTCTCATTTTCTCTCTCTCACTCCGTTTCTGTCTCCTCTCTCTCTCTCTCTCTCTCTCTCTCTCTCTCTCTCTCTCTCTCTCTCTCTCTCTCTCTCTCTCTCCTTTCAGTTTGTTCATATTCATTCCTTTAGTAAACTGAATAGTGTGAGAATGGGTTTGATCTGAAAAAAGTCCTTACATCTCCGAAAAAGATTTTTATAGTCCTCGATAGAGAGCTTGATACTTGCACTGGAACATAGAGATTAAACCTGATTCGGCTGGACTTTCGGATTGATCAAAGTGAATCTTAAAGTGGTTTGGTGAAGGAATCACTTCAGTTTTTACAATCTGAAGGCAGAGACAGAGAGCTACGAGGTCATTGGGTTTGACTGGCTCTTTGATCTTGGTGCAGGTCGTGTATCACCCCTTGTCCGATCACCTCTGAGTCAAATATGTAAAACTGGGCCATCAAGGGTACAAAGTGTTACTTTCAGGGTATTATTTTGTTACCACTGTAGGACTGTAGCACTGGCTTTAGTGTCAATATTAAATATATACATTTAATCAAAGTCCTCCAAATGGTAATTTAATATGATTGTGATTGAAAAAAAATTTAAATCCATATTTAATGATGTGCTTATATTTGTGTATACGGTATATGTGTCATGTCATTTCTCATCTGGGAGTAATAATGTTACTTCTTCTACTTATCAAAGCACATTTTTGAAAGCATTCCAAATATGCCAATGGTCCCTTTAATAAGATTGCATCACATATCTATTGTGGAAAATACATATTTAATTACAGTCAAAGAACTGTCAAGGTTACCTCATCATAAAGTACACATTGACCTGCAGTCGTTGTAAGTGTAAATGTCGGAGACATTTGTGTAGTGATCTAGAATTATTTGTTTTCCTCATAGCCAGGGTCCATTTTTTTCTGGAGTATAAATAAAATATACTAATACAAAAATAATTCAGTCCCATTTTAAAAGGTAATCCTTCCAGTTGACAGGAGGAGAAGGTTCAAAAGATCTTTAAAACCTCACCCTGGGTCCTGGAAAACTCAAACGGGAAGCTCATCATTTCCAACTCCACACAATTAAAAGCTTAGTTGTGTTATGTTGTTGTTGCAGTGTGTGTCTAAGGGGACCTTGTAGTGGACGGAGGCCGGTGTTATGACCCGTCGGTACCGTTGTGTGTGATCCGCCCTGTTTTTAAAAGCCAGTTGAATCACACAAGAGGATGTAAGCACTGATAGCCAGTGAAGGGAAGGTCCGAGACAGTGAAAAGGGAGGATCTGTCTCAAACAGAGGTTGCGACCTCCGCCGATTACTTCATCAAAGGGAGGTGAATTGGAGGAGTTCTGTGACCTCATTTTGCTGTCAGTGGGCCAAACTCATTCAAACCATTATGTTGCTAGGAAGGAAGGAAAATCATCTTGTAATAAAAAAAAAGGGTCAAAACAATAAAAAATAATGAGATAAAATAGAACTGCCAAAATGCCAAAAATACAGGAAAAACGGGTTGTTAAAACAAAAAAGAGAGCCAGTGGAGTGCAAATAAAATCTAATGTTTATTTTATTTTTTTACAGCTACAGACGTGTAAACAATGAATCCAAAAGCATGATGCACTGCCACTAACACGTCTGAAGGTGCATCACAAAACAGAATGGCATGCATGCTCGTCATGGCAACTATACTGTCACTCACTGGTTTTTGGACCACTGAATGAGAGTCGAAGCTTGTTCGATTGTTGTATTTTTTTTTTAAATGTGAGACAACCTTTATTATTGATTGCCTTGTTTCATTATTGTTCAAGGAAATGTGTGTGTGCTGCAAAACCAGCCTGACATAATTCAAAATGTAAATGGGAGAAGAGGGAGACAGGACACATGTTGTGTGTGGTGGAGCTCAGATGCTCTGGTGCTGAAGGACAGCTCCTTCACTGTCCACCACACTTCATCGTGACACACCAGGCTTTCACACAGATTCTTCCATACAATATGAAAGGATGAACATTACATGCATTACAAAATAGACGTGATTATACAAAACAAGGTCCCAGGTCAGAATCAGAATCAGCTCTGGCCAAGCATGCTTTACACGTGCAAAAGGTTTGACTCTGGTTTTAAGCCCTGCGTGGTGGATGTCAATGTTGTTTAATTCATACAGAGAAAAAAATCAAAACAAAAAATAATAACTTGCATACTTTATGAATGCAGCATTATGTTAGCAGTTCTATTTGGACACTATAGTGTTGGCTCACATATTGTTACACTGAAGTTGGTCTTAAATAATTTGTTATGTTGGTTTTTGATATTTGCATCCAAATGCATCAAGCCCCTTCCTCCTGCATGCCAAGAGATTTGTTATGTTGCGTTTTTTTAAGCCCTTAAAATATATTTTCACACAGGCTTATGCCCCCGTAATTATGTTTCCTGGATGGCAGTGCTCTGATTTTTCTGCTTTCCAATGGTAATAGGCATATTCAACGTGATTACATTTCTATAGCCATGATTCATTTAGTTAATTTAGCCTCCGTCACTCTCTCTCTCTCTCTCTCTCTCTCTCTCTCTCTCTCTCTCTTTCCCATGCTCTCCCATGCTTAACACTTGACAACATCTTCCTGTTCATATGTTTTCAAACCATATTCTGTACTTCCATTACATCACATATTACACTTATTTGATGATTCTGTGCTTACATGTTGTTTTAGCTAAGAATTTCATTGGCTAGGTTGGTTGTTAGAATTTGACTTTGATACTGTCTTACCACTTAACTAATCTACCACCATCGCCGTTACCATCTACCTCGACTGCGTATGTAAAAAGTTAGTTAGTTCACCCTCCGTTTAATATCGTCTTCAAACTCTTTCCCAGGCCATATTTGCAGCTGAGCCTATTAGGAAGGCATTGAAGCTGAGCCCAACACCCCCACCCCTACCCCCACCCCATTAACGCAGAGGCCTCCTTGTTCAGAGTGCAATCAACTGCTGTCCAGCTTTCCACCTTTAGTGCCAAAAAAACAAAAGGCTTTTCCACTGCCGCCCCTGGGAAAGTGAATTATTATCAGTGCAAGTGGAACACAAAAGCCTAAAAGGTAATCCTTAACATAATTGCAATTTGGGACTGGCTTTCCCCCCCTTCTGTTTGATGTTTCTTGTGTTTGTTTGTACCTCGCTAGGACCCGCGGATGACTCTAGAATGAAGGTGTGTTCTTGATGATGGCGGATTTACGCACAGGGGTAACGTATATCCTGGAATTGCTCAATCAAAACTCCCGGTAAGAGCTTTGAACCTGGGCGTTGGGTGAATAGATACGCATGCGACACCCTGGAATAAAGTTAATCAGGGATTTCCTTGTGTCACAGGGAGGTGGCCGTGAAATCCCCCTGTGTGTTAAGGGCTATGATTGGACGCAGTTCTCCGGAAGAGTGCGAGTGACAAGGACACTGGCCCCTTGCCTGTTCTGCCTGTTCTGTCTGACAGATAACGTCACATCCCATCCCTCGCATTAAGGGTTCACCGTCTAAATATAGCACTCTATTAACCAACCGACCATCATGGGGGAGACGATGGGTGATTCCCCAGTGTTTGCTCTGCCGTTGACAGCCTCGGATCAGCCCGTTAACTCCTACACAGGCATAAATCTAACATCTCTCAACTGGAGATATGGAATCCAATTCCTTCAGTCTTAACAGTGTGACCAGTGTCAATCGCTTTTCAACCTTGCCGGGACCCCTAATAAATCAATGGGGGCAAAGAAAACTTCCTCAAGAACCCATACAAGTTCAGACGATTAAAAGGAAGAAGAATTATGTCATCGGCAAAAAGGGGCACATTTTTATTTGAGTGCGGTCTCAGTGGCTTTTAAAACCCTGCAGGACCCTGGAGTGAGGTAGCAGTTCCAGGCACAACGCAGGCCGAGCTGCAGACCTGCATCAGCTCTTTCTACTTCCTGAACGGTGGGAATCCCAGACACAGTGGAACATCCAGAGGATTCCCCCCGCCTGCCGCTTACCTGCCCAGCTCTTTACCTCTACAGGGAGCCCCCTTTTTTATGGTGGGATCCCAGGCTAAAACTAACAGCAAGTTTCTATTTTTGGCCCGACACAAATCAGCACAGGCATACACAATGTGATGCAACCAAAATAACTCAATAAACTTTTAGGAGGGAAGTTTATTACCTATGGGGGTTCTTGTGTGGTCTCGCTTTCATTAAAAAAGGCCTCATTTTCCACTCAAGCTCTGGAAAGTGATTCCATAACAAACATCAGTGGAGTTCCTGGTTTCTGGGTCTCTGGGCTCGGAGACCTGTGGCTGGGAGTCTGGAGAGGCCCCACTACTGGAGAAGCTCAGTGGAGTTCTTACTCGCTGGCATGGCTCCCTGACTTGGCTTCAGGGAGGGCTTTCTTTCCCTCGCTTATAAGGCATCAACTGTTAACTGTACTGCTAGAGCTTCTCATCTTAAGGTCATTTGAAGAAAAAACAAAAAAACAACCAAACAAAAACAAACAAAAAAAACTAACGACCAAACAAAAGACCCTTTCCCAAAGAGGTCTTTGCGTAGGTTTAAAAAAAAGAATAATCATTCCCATATTTTTTTATTTTAGTAATAATTATTATTATTGAATGGCCCATTTGATACATACATGTGCATTGCTCAAAGAGCTTTACACATCTCTAGTGAGCAGGTTGCAGTGGTAAACATCCAACATAAAGTAATTGTCGGTAATACATCTTTTGATCCAGCTGACATTTAGGCCTGTGCCTTTGGTTACATTGCGTTTAGTAATCTCAGTTATTACGGTTCAAATTTCCCCTCACTCAGGTGCCAAGCGTCTGCTTAAGGGCCTGCACATAATCATTATGCAGCAGGCGAAAGAAACACAAGGAAACAAAGACTTTATTGTAAGAAAAAAATATTGAAAAACCCCTGCCATCACACCACTTCCACCAGAGACACTTGACACAAGGGCTGCTGCGCTTCTCTCCAGAGGTAAATACTTATTACAGAGACCATGATTCACAAGGAGATAGCAGAGAAAAGCTGTGTTAAGGGCTTGTAGATGAAGGCCCTGTGAGAGAGAGGAGAAAAAGGCCTTTAAAGTTGCTAATCTGAACAAAAACATAATACATAATCAAATTGATTACCCTTAAGGCTATTTCCAAGTAGATACAGGACATCCTGAACACAATTCTTTCTTTCACAAGTTTCATTACAGTACATAAAGATATTTCCTGCAATGTATTCTTTGTTTTTTTATTCTTATGTTTGAGGAGACATGGCCGCACATGAACACACATTTAAACAAAAAAAATCACAAGAACATCCACATAAAATATCTCCCTCCCCCACTGATATCACATTTAATTTCTAATTAGCTATATGGCAGCTTTGTGCACTGTATTATCTAACATAACCATGATTTTGTTAAAGGCCGCTTTGAAATTCTTTCAAATCTGCCAGCCCCTTCTGTGGTTCAGAACAGAACAAACTGTAATTTCAATTTTTTTTATTGAGTGTTACAACAAAGTATGAATGTCATGTTCAGTGTTATTGTCAGCACTAAATAACAAATTGTGCAGTAACAAATAAAACAAATACGACCACCAAAGCCTGCCAGTACACACAGAAATGTGGTACAAGCACAACAGTACAGTACATGCGTGGTGTAGTACAGGGGCTAAGCAAAAAAAAAGAAAAAGAATTGAACACCCTCATAGGATTACTTGTGTTTTATCAACGGGGGGAATGAGGGAAGGAGTGGAGGTTGATTCCTGTTCACTCGCTCCACACCTTATCATGGTATGCAATGGCCTTGATGTGTCATGAGAAACAGACTTACCGCTGCGTGTTATGTGTTAACGTATTTATGATTAGTCAGATTCCCTGTGCATAGCAGTTTCTCCTTTTGGCAATGGCTTTGTTATTATTAATTATTATTATTATTATTATTATTATTATTATTATTCCCAGTATCTTTGAAATTATATGACTGTGTTGTTTGGGATTTTGTGAAACCGTCACTGTTTTAGTGTTCAAACCGTAACCAGGGTGACATCACTCTTTCCACATTGCATTCATCAGAGACGATATCTGAGAGAGGGCGAGAGAGAGAGAGAGAGAGAGGAAGCTCGTGCTTACAGTCCGTACCTCATACAGTCTGTCCTTCAGCATGCATGAACAAAATGAAGACTAAGCAATGAACAGGGAACTGAGGATCTTAAATACACAACTTAGCAGGTGAGGGGCATCATTAATCAACACAGGTGAAACAGGTAAACTTAAGTAGGACAAGGGCTACAGGGAACATCTAGTAGACAACAAGGGAATATCAGCTGGAACTGTGACAGTACCCCCCCTCCAATGAAACGACTCCAGCCGGTTCACCAGGGTTGACAGCATGCACGCGATGGAAGTCCCTGATGAGCCCTGGATCCAGAATGTCTTTAGCAGGAACCCACTAACTCTCCCAGGGACCATACCCTTCCCAGTCTGCTGGATGGTCCGTCTCACCTGGTGAATGGAAAGGTTATGGCAGACATGTCCGTCAATAATACATGGTGGAGGTGGTGGTCTGGTGGGGGTAACCAGGGGACTAATGGAGATGGGTTTCAAAAGGGACACATGGAAGTCGGGGTGGACATGCATGGACTTAGGTAAGAGGAGTCTATAGGATATGGGGTTGACATGATGGAGAATCTTATAGGGTCCAACAAAACAAGACTCCACTCTAAGTGGAAGGTAATGCGCGGATGAATGGAGCGGGACACACTCAGTCTGGCCATTGGACTGAGGATTTAAGCTGGAGGACAGGCTGGCAGAGGCAACATGGAGGAAGCAGAACACTTTCCAGAACTGGGAGACAAACTGAGGACCATGGTCTGAGACAATGTCCTGGGGAAGACCATGGAGGCGGAAGATATGCTGTATGACCAGCTGTGCGGTCTCCCGGGCTGAGGGTAGCTTGAGAAGTGGAACAAAGTGGGCAGCCTTTGAGAACCGAACTACCACCAGAATGGTGGTGAATCCTTGATGGGGGAGACCAGAAATGTAGTCCATGGAGATGTGGAACCAGGGGGAATGGGGAGAGGACTGAGGAGACCAGTGGGAGATTGTCGGGGGGACTTGTTAATGCCACATCACCTGTGGGCCACCAGAACCTCCTCCTCAAAAACTTGTGTCCTGGCAATTCCAGGGTGACTAGCAAGGGTAGAGGAGTGGACCCATTGTAATACTTGGGATCAAACTGTGCTTGGGACAAAAAGGCGAACCTCCACCGGGATCAGGGTGACTGGAGCAAGGTATGATGGGTTCTGGGGGTTGTTCTTCATCTGATGTATCAAACTGTCCAGAGAGGATGTCTGGTTTGAGGTTCTTGGACCATGGGCGGGAGGTGATGGTGAAATGAAACTGGGTGAAGAAAAGTGCCCACCTGGCCTGATGAGGGTTGAAGCACTTGGCGTCCTGGATGTAGGCCAGGTTCTTATGGTCGGTCCAAACTGAACAGATGAGTGGCACCCTCAAGCCAGTGCCTCCACTCTTCCAGGGCGAGTTTGACAGCCAGGAGAACCTGGTTGCCTATATCATGTCGCCTGACTCCTCTCAGCAGGAGTCAGGCGACGAGAGAAAAAGGCACAGGGTGGATTTGCTGGTTCTTAGAAGAGTGCTGGGACAATACTGCCCCAACTCCGATGTTGGAAGCGTCCACTTCTACCGTGAATGTCAGAGAAGGGTCCGGGTAAGTCAGTATAGGAGCAGAGGTGAACCGGCGTTTGAGTTCTGTAAATGCCCTCTCTGCCTCAGGGGACCAGGAGTATTGGGGCATTGCTCTATTGGTGAGGAAAGTCAAAGGGGCTGCTAGCGTACTGAACCCTCTGATAAACCGGCGGTAGAAGTTAGCAAAGCCCAAGAATCGTTGCACTTGCTTAACAGAGGAGGGTTGAGGCCAGTCCAGGACAGCCTGAACCTTCACTGAAGGTCACTGAAGGTGATCCATGACTCCATGGCCCGGGAGACAATGAAGCCAAGGAAAGAAATTGTGTCTACGTGGAACTCACACTTCTCTGCCTTGACAAAGAGGTGGTGGCTTAAGAGGGCTTGGAGAACGTGACAAACATGCTGCACATTTGAGAAGATCAGAATATCGTCTAGGTAAACAAAGACAAACCTGTTTAGCATGTCTCTGAGTATGTCATTGACCAAGGCCTGAAAAACAAGGACCATGGTACCCTGGAGTGATGCAGATGACAATGCAGATGACATCAGGGGAAGGGGCTAGTGGTTCTTGATGGTGTTGAGACCTCTGTAATCAATACAGTAGTGTTGACCTCAGTCCTTTCCCACAAAGAAGCCTGCATCTGCGGGAGAGGTGGAAGGACGGATGATGCCAGCTGCTGGATCCAGGATGGCTTAGTCTTCTGTCAGGATAGGCAATGGTTTGGAGAAGCAGAGAAGAACACAGACACAAAGTTTGGACATAAACAAAGTCTTCTTTACTTAAGATCAGCATATACAAAAGAAGATAACACTAATCAAAAAAGCACACTATGACACTAAACACTATATTAAACTAAACAATTAAGGTGACATCAAAATGAAGCAACGAACAAAGGAACTGAGGATCTTAAATACACAACTTAACAGGGACATAAAACTTAGAGGCATTAAATACATTAAACTTAATTAGGCCAAGGGCTACAAGGAACATCTAGTGGACAACTATTTTGGGAAGTTAGCTGGAACTGTAGCACTTCTGATGGACTTCATTTGACCATTGAAGAGCAGAATATATTTTTAAGAAGCTGGTTCTATTTTGGAAACGGGTCAGTTTCCGTTTTGTAATTCTTACAATGCTGCAGAAACCCTGATTTGTAAAACAGCCCTGCAAACTTCAACCTTGAATAAACCACAAGCTTGTGCACACACACACACACACACACACACACACACACACACACACACACAAACAAACACACACATGCATGTATGCTCACAGATGCACAGACACAGATACAGACACACACACACACTCATAAAATGTGGAAACAAGAATAATATGCACAATTGTACCCATGTATGTTGTTATGCCAGTATGTAATTGTAATGTATTGAATGTAGTATATGAACACTAAAGAGTGGAGCATCATTTTGAGTTCACCATCATTTGATTGTGCTAATCATTACTACAACACACAAATACAGCAAACTAAGATACTTCTAACATAGAGATTATATACAAATACAATAAAACATCACCAGACTTTCACTTTCTGTTTTTGGAAATTTTCCACTGTCTTTTTTTTGGTGGGATGAAAATACACATATCCAGCTGACACTAAGTCCATGAGGACGCTGGGGACTGATGTCTGAACCTCCATCATCTCTCCTGCCCTGCCTCCTCCATCTGTCTGTCTGTCAGTCTGTCCGCCTGTCTGTCGGTGGGGAGGAGGGTGTTGATACCCCGCTCAACAGAAACAAGATATCTGTTCACCTCTTGTTAGCGTCACCGCTGACCAATGCTAGTCATGATCGCCAGCCTTCATCAAATCATTCTCCTCCCATTAATTTTACATATGGACATAGACATATGGAATATGAAGGAATATTGTAAAAAACAGAGTGGAACGCTAAATGTCGTAGGATATTTGATTCCAGTGTGCTCAGAGGGGTAAGGGTGTTTGGGGTTTGCGTGTCGGATTAGGTTGCAGCAGTTATTATACATATATTCAGGCTGGCTTTTTTTTTTTTTTGGGAGACAGGGCTATGTTCTTAGCCACAGTCCTTTTGGAACAAGTTCAAGTCATGGGTTCAAATCCCGGTCTTGTCCTGCTGCCGGGGGAGGGGGAATCAGAGGTCATCGAAGGTCATGAGGGTTTTTTGCCATAAATGTTCCTTTTACAGTTCAAGATACACCTAAATATACGTCTAAGTGCATTCCAGCTCCATTACTAAGCTTTCCTGATCATACTCGTGTCATGATTGCGACACAGGACATGACAGGAAAGTGGATTGCTCACTTGGAATTGCACACTTTATTGTTTGCACGTTGCAATGACAGTCCTCTGTAGTTGTTTTAAACGCCTTAGGGACTGGCATGTTGGTGTCATTACATCAAGGGGTTTTTTGGTGTTTCCGCTCAACTTCTCTGGTAGTAGTTGTAGCTGGTGAGTCACTCAACAAAACAAGACAAAAAAGGGATTTCGGTGTGTATCTACCTTGACTGTTGAAGTAAGGCCTCACAGGTTGGGTTGGGAAATTCAGTGACATCATCATGGTGTAATGAGGTGATTGGTTGCCCCAGTAGTGAAGGGCGTGGGAGGGTGAGTAGAGGTATTGTACCATGGTCCAGCGAAGATGTGCACAGAATTGTCTCCTGTGATCGTAACTTGATTACTTCATGCCCAACCTTCTGCCATGTATTGCTCAAGAGCAACGCTCTGCTATTTACTCCTCATTTAGCAGACGCTTTTATCCACAGCGACTTAGAGTTAATTCAGATACATGCCCTAAACTCTCACATCTTAACTTTGGTATTTCCACCACCCTACCCTTTTATAGATTACATTGATTGTCGACATGACAAGTGAAGAAGTCAAGTGGTATTGTTATTTTCTCTGGGATTCACACATGCTTTTCCTAGCCTACCCCTTACCAATGCAGTTTAGCACAGTGCAGATATTTACCAATTGCTAAATATTCTGTAGTCTGTTGCAATATGTTGCTGTTCAAGTAAAGCTGTCAATAAAGCCATTTCCCAAATATGATAGGTTTCAATCTTGACTGAGTAAACAAAGAGCAAGAGATTTGTAAGATAAGATATGATTTATTTTCCAAAAAACGCAATTGCTACTTCCACTACTAGGACATTTGTAAATCTTGGGGTGATATTAGAGACAGGGAACGCAAAACGATTTTCAGACAATTTTGAGAAAATCACATCATTTAAAATATCATTGTGGAGTGTGTGTGTTGTTGATAGCTGGTATAGAGCCTCACCTGGCCTGAGTCAGACTGATAAGACTCTGCGGCTGGGTGAGGCTGCACACCTGTGGTGCAGAGCAATCATGGCCCCCAGGATAAACCAGCTATCACCACACACACACACTCGGGGGAAAAACGCTGTCATGGCAGCACGTTACATCTGCTCGGCGAATACCACCTTGCCATCTCCAATAAACACACTCCACAATCATATCCAGTAGCCAATGTTTAGGTTACCAGAAAGATCAAATGTGCAAGTGATAAGGTCTGTCCATCACAGAGGGTGGGATCTTTTGTGCTGCTTTTTATATACGTATATATATCGTCAAAGATGAATGAAGGCTAGAGCTGTGGTTTTTATACATTGAGAAATGTGAATTATCTCACTTTGATATGCCAATGATAATGTGTTATCATATTGATGATAGCTTTTGCTGCACAAAATATTTGGTAGGTCCTGGGCCAAAAGTACCTCAGGTGGGTGACGGCAGCAAAACGTTTGGGAACCCCTGGTCTGGAGGAATGCTTTCTGAGCCTTAGATCAAATTAGCCACTGCATGATTGGTTCCCAATGAGTCCCATCACTCAGCCCAAACACAATGGGAAATGCCAGCAACCCTGCATGATGTTAAGCTAGTGCTAACGTGACCTTTGATATGATTGGTCATAGATATTCTGTGCACGCACCTCCTCACAAAGAGAAAACAGGGGTGGTGGTGGTTAAAGAAGCTGCACTTTATTCGCTTGGGGACTACTGGGCACTGGGTTTTTAAGCAAGAAGGGGGTGACTAACAAATGAATGCCAAAAAGGAAGCAAAAAAGGGGGGAGAGGGGTGGTTTGAGGGGGTTAGTAGAGAATGAAGGGGGAGGAAAAAAATGCTCATTGACATTTTGCCTTAGACGGAGAGAAAGTGGCATTGTTTTGGTCTTTTCGGTGGCAACAGCAGGGGTGGGTTACCACGAGGATGGGACGACGTCACATGCTTCCCCTCCAGCCACTGAGAGAGAGAGGAGAGAGCGCCAGCACTCGGCATAAACACCCCCCCCCCCCATCCCACCCCTCCCAAGACCTTTGAAGTCAAAGCAAAAGCCACCTCATCGATCATTGATTTAAAGGACCCCTTTTTTTATTTTTTATTTCGCCTTCTTCTACGCCTTCCTCCTTAGCTCTCTATTCACCGGGCTTGGGCTGCTTTGTTTTGATTGTTCCTGTGAACCTGTTATGAGGCTCTGTGGCTCCAGAGTGAGGAAGACTGCAAGCTCCCAGGCTGGAAATCATGGCTGAAGTCTACATAATGGCATAAGTTATTGTTTGGATTTCACTTTATTTTACCTGACTTGCATGGGCTATCCGTTCTTGTATACATTTTATCTTTATTTTTATTTGTTTATCCTATTGCACCATAATTGCTAGGGTTAGCAATGCTTTCTGCTATACAGCATGGATAGCTAGGGTAAGATGCTATACAATGCTAAGTACTATTTTATTGCCAGAACGTTAAGAACATACAATAAGAGGGGTTTTTTTTGGGGGGGGGGGGGGGGGGGGGGGGGGGCAGGTGAACTCTATTGTGTTATAACTATCTGTATTATTAGTTTTTTTATTCGTTTTTTTATTATTCAATGTTTGTGCTCATGAGTGAGCACAAGCACTCTAGTAAGGTTTCGGTTGTGTTGCATAACACATCTTTACGATTTAGGTTTTCACCCTTTTTACCACATAAATTCTCCTGATGTGATGTTTCAACATGCCATTTTAATTGACGAACACAACTTATATTGTTCCCTATTAAATGAACAACTTGTTGTTTCAGGTTCCTCTGTTAAAGGGCCTTTTCTGTCAACAACAGAAACAAAGGGTGACGTTTGGGGATTAATGGAACGTAAACTGTGTATACACACCCAAAATTTTAATGCACTTAGCACCTCCATCCGATAAAAATAACCCATTGGAGGTGCAAGCCAAACCTTCTGTTTATTTTTAGCAAGCAAAAAAAAGCCATAATGTCGTGATGATGTCAGAAGCGAGGTTTAACATGGAAACATGTGTATATTGGAAAGGAAGGCAGGTAGTACATGGGAAAGCCGAGCAGTTTACATAAGAGATTTTAATAATGTGTTAAACGATTTAATAAAATAAATGATTCCATGAGAATAGTTCCCGGTGTGCTCTATCTCTATATGACAATCTTTGTGGAA
Organism: Merluccius polli; assembly: GCA_030340625.1. Classification (NCBI taxonomy): domain Eukaryota; kingdom Metazoa; phylum Chordata; class Actinopteri; order Gadiformes; family Merlucciidae; genus Merluccius; species Merluccius polli. The sequence goes on along the minus strand of JAOPHQ010004275.1, from coordinate 4,756 downwards.
CCATGCAACATACCGAATCCTTTAAGATTAGATTGTATATAATGCAATATATCAACATAGTTCTCATCTAGGATACATTTCATAATATCGCAATTGAGCTTTCGGGAGATAGATCTGGATGCTTTCCACCTGGGAGCCTATGACGTCAGGATTATGTGAAATAATAAATCTGTCCAAATGCAGTTCAATGTTGGCACAGCAAATATAATTTAAATAAAAAGGAGATTTAATGCAGGAGATCAGGGCCAAAACCACGACTAAGTGTGGGATGTTCATGCTCACTCATGGGGTCCCATTTCCTATAAGCATATTTATTTATTGACGTATTTATTTGTTTGTTTATTTAACAGGGATATTGCACAATAAATATATTGCACCAGAGAAAGCTAGGAGCTTATTTACATCTCCCTGCGAGGGAACTTTAAGTAAGAGTTGTAACTCACTAAACTTAAATCCAAAAAAATGCACAGTATTATTCCTTCCCATTCTATAATGTTAAAATGCTGTCTGAGAGCTATCCATGCTATTCACCTAGAGTCTCCTATCTTATCGCATGAGGACGGGACTCCCTAGGTTTGCCACTCTCAGGGGCCCTGCTGACTGCAGTACAGTAGAAACATGGGGGATTCTGGGCCTATGATCTAATGCTTTCCATACTTTCTCCTTACTTAGAAGACTTTTTACAGAGCTGCAGTCCAAGAGGATTTGGGACCCCCCCCCCCCCCCCCCCCCCCCCCCCCCCCCCCCCCCTCTCATGTTTTTCTCAAGGGCAAAAGTGGCACTGAAAGTCCCTGATAGGCCCGGTCGGATGGAAGGGCTTACATTCATTTGGAGTGGCTTTCTCTTCATCCAGGAAGTCACTGCTTATGGCATTTAGTTAGATAACCTAGCCTTGGCCGATGACTGCCGACTACTGAAATCCTCCTTCATCTACTTTTTGTTGATTTCCAAAGAAAATCTTCTTGGACAAGTGGTTTAGTTTTATATTCAGACATGAAATGAAATCATGCCCAACAAGTTGTTTTTTCAGATTTATATTTGTTTCTGAAAAGGAACTATTCAGAAACTTTCTGTATCTCTGGAAGCTGCAATTATGACAAGGGTCTTAAACAATAAGGAAAATGGAAGGAGCAAAGAGCTACAGGATATGACATCGCTGTCATAAACATCCCACTCTAATGGTCATTCTCCAACAAACATTTCTTTTTGGCAAAAGCACAATTGGACATTTTAAGATGACACAAAAATCACTTAGTAAGACGAGAACCTTTTTTTTCTGATAAACTGCAGTTCCCTACAATACCAGCACCCCTTCTCCTTCTTCTCCCTCTCCTCTTCCTCTCTCTTATTGTATTTCCTCCTGCCTGTGGCTTCCCCCCCCACCCTCCACCACCCCCCAACCCCACTTTCTTTCCTTTTCAGTGTTTCAGTGTTAGCACTTTTGTGAGCCCAACCCAGCCAACCCCCTCCCCTCCACCCCCCACCCCTTCTCTTCCCTTGCTTTCCGGCGCTTCACGTTGTGGGTAGAGAGAGCTCAGCCAAGGGTCACTGGTTAGACTCCCCCTTTTGCCTTCACCCCCCACCTCCGTCATCCCCCCTCAACCCCTATCACCCCCCCCCCCCCCCCGTTCCCCCATTCCCCGTCTGCTGCCTTTTGCTCCCCCTCTGTCTCCTCAAGTGTATCATCACTGAAGATCTAAGCGGTTTGAATCGGAATCATTGGTCACACACACACTCACACGCGTGCACACACACACACACACACACACACACACACACACACACACACACACACACACACACACACACACACACACACACACACACACACACACACATATACTCACACACACACACACACACACACTCAATTTCAATAGGAAACACACCTTCTTCTTCCTCCTCCTCCTCTTCTTAAGCGTTACATCAAGCCGTGTGTGTACAAAATGACGTCACCGAAAGTTGTCAAACAAAAAAAAAGACCAATTTAGGAATAGTACAGGGCATGGGCTTTTCAAGGAAAACCACTTAAGATTAAAAATGTTAAGTGGTTTTTATTTCAGTGCATCCTTGAGAGCCAGGTGGAGACACAATAGACCGAAAAGGACTCGAGATAAAGATCTTCTACGTTTCCTGCAACATTTTTCATTAGATAATGGAATATGTTTAGCCGAAGAAACTTTGTCCTTGCATTGTCTAAAAATAGCTGAGTCTATTGGCATTCTGCTGGTCACCTATTGCCAAATGTTGTATAGTTAAGAAACTGGTTGGAGTGTATTGTCAAAAGAGAGCAATTGCAGAGAAAGGATCAGTAACACTGCATCCATTGATGCATTATGGTATCCCACGGTATTCACTTGTGTATTGACTGATTGGCGGTAGCTTCATACAAAGCATGCAAAATGATGCACATCAATAGAAGTTTGTAGAATTAATATTGCAAATCATTGTTTCAGCCATTAACCTTATGAATAGTACCTCCATGGTGATTTTTATCCAGTCTATGCTGGGATTTTGAATCTGGTGCCATAACAATTGGACCTCTCTCTCGCTCACTGTGTGTGTGTATGTGCGTGTGTGTGTGGGAGTGACGTGTGTGTGTGTGTGTGTGTGTGTGTGTGTGTGTGTGTGTGTGTGTGTGTGTGTGTGTGTGTGTGTGTGGATCGTCCATGATGTCGTCATCTGGCAGGGCACAGGGAGGGAGCTAATCAGTGTGCCAATTGTGTCCCTAATGGTTTTCATCTGCTTGGGGGAGACTGCTAAATGCATGCTCCTCAAAAGCATACGGTACGGGACTTGTGACTTGTGTAACTGCTTGGTGTGTGTGTGTGTGTGTGTGTGTGTGTGTGTGTGTGTGTGTGTGTGTGTGTGTGTGTGTGTGTGTGTGCGTGTGTGAGGCATAAGATTGATATTGCTGATATACAGTACAAAATACAATGTTTGTGCATGATGTGTGTGTGTCTGTTTGTCTTTGTGTACATGCATGTGCATGCGTACATCATGCATGTACCGCATATGATTTACTTTACTGAATTGCATTCCTGTGTGTGTGTGTGTGTGCGTGTGTGTTTTTGTCTGCATCTGCACATGTCTATGTATGTGATTGACTGTACTCAATTGCATTCATGTGTGTGTGTGTTTGTACACATTTAGCAAAACAAAGTGTGGGAGGCCACAGGGGCTGCGGGGGTTTCTGCTATCTCTGTCTGTGTTGTTGTTCCTTGAGAATCGACCCCAGCGGCGATTCATCCTAAATGGAGGGGATTAAATACGTTTACCTTGATGCCTGTAATTATAGCTTCAGCACAGATAGGATATCATCGCCGTTGTTGTACGGTTCTGCTACGTGCGTTATCCTGCATCTCAGGCTTGGCACAGATTGTTTGTTTTTTTTTACAGAAAAGAAATACTAATAAAAACGATACACAGGAATAAGCAACAGAATACACACATGCAGTGGAGACATGTTGCAGTTCCAACAAACATGCATGCACACACACACACACACACACACACACACACACAAACACACACACTCTCATGTGCAGACACTCACATTTGCACACACACACACACACACACGAGCACACTCATGTACACACTCAAAAGCACACACACACACACATGTGCATACACACACACACACACAGACACACACACACACACACAAATGATCATATGTTTGCACACACACAAACTCTCTTCACAAGCTCATTATGGAAGTAGATTCATTATTTAATGTCTAAACCATAATGGGCTTTTAGGCAGCACAGATAAAAACAAGCCTAATTCAGGTTCACAGGAGACAGCGCTCTGGCAGCTGCCTTTCTATCAGCAGTGTTGGCTACAGGGAAACATCAGCACATCACCCTGGTTAATGTCCCCGCCCTTCCCGGGTCTCACCCATTACACTGCTTCATTGTCGCGCTCTGCTGCAATGCTGTCGGTTATTTGCTTCAAACCAAAAATCATTTAACAAAATGTAAGCAATACTTCATAAAAGCCATTAGACCAAGCTGGCAAGTTGGAGACGATGTAAAAGATGTTGCCACGAAGATGTTGTGTGTGAATTTCAATAGGGTAGTGTACTCACGAGTACTCACAGTGCACTGCATTTTGCCATAGTTGTCAGTGTGAACGGCACCTCTGTACATAAAATAGCAAGTGATAGTGTGGTCTGTCATAAGTCTCCTGTCATTTTAGATCTGGCCACTCCCCCTTGCTATGCAATCACCTCATTCCCTTCACCTGGTTTTCCCTGCCCATCTCCTCACCTGCAGCTCATTCCCCAATAGTCCCTATAAATACCAGTCCACTTCCCTTTGTTCCCTGCCAGATTGACTTTTGTGTTATGCCAAGAATTCAAAAATTCCTGCATTCATAAATCCATGTGTTGTTTGAAGAATGAGTGATATACATACACATATGTGTGTGTGTATACACTTTCTGTGTAGAATAGATTGCCGTGTGCCTGTTTGTAAGTGGCCCTGGTAGTTTGTGCAGGAGGGTCCTGATATAAAACCAAACAAGTTGTGTAGCGCAGGCTATTGTTTTTAGCTCTCTCCCCACTGCTTGTGTGTAAAGGAGAGTGACTGGATGCTATTCAGGCTTTTTTATACAGGGAATTGACAAGGATTATGTCCAAAGGTACACAAAGACAGATGAGAACATAAACACACACACACACACACACACACACACACACACACACACACACACACACACACAATAAAGATAACACATGTACCTGTGCATA